>FN648623.1:0-79411 GCA_000310025.1 Ectocarpus siliculosus | reverse complement strand
CCGGAAAAAAAAAGGAGGGGAGAAGAGAGGGGGGGGTGGGGGGGGGGGGGGGGGGGTCGTTCCTCTTCCGACGTGTCTTCAGCAGTTGGTTCGGTGTTAAGTTCATCTGCCGAAACAATTTTGCCGTTTTTTTTGTCTTTGGTACGTTATGGTGTCTAGCGATGCTGTTAAGGGAGTGTGGGGCGGCTGCAACACCTTCGTGAATCGCAGGGTAGATGCTGGTGTTGTACGGCAAGATAGCGCAGCGAACGGGCGGGCTATTACCGCTATTAGATGTTTCTTGCAGCAGAGGGGGAGGGCGTGTGCGTCGACGTTGGAATCGAAACGCCGACGGGCAGATCACGAACGAATGCCTCCCACCCCCCCAGCTAAGTAAACGTGCAGCCACCGGTGTTAGTCAATGATGGTGTTGCCGCAACATCTCAAGGGTTGTAGTGGTGTTGAGGTGTTTCGTCTACTGCATTGAGAACGGGCCGCCCAGTCGGACAGCGTTCATTGCTGCGAAGGTTGTTTCCGTATTGCGGTGAAAAGTGGTACCTTGCGCCCACACGCACCCACTTCTCGGAGATATCTTTGGCGAATTCCATTGTCTCGAAGTGCGGTTGGTGTTGTTGCTGCTGTAGTTTTTGATGATTTTTTTGTTCAAGACTGCTTGCTGTGAGTATCGTCTACACAGGGTTTCCACGCATGTCCTTTGATGTTGAACACGACGGCGTGTCGCTGTGTTTCCTCCAAATAATGTAATGCGCTTCGCGTAGCCGCGCGCATTCGCTCACATTCAAGAACGTTGATATGTGCTAGTGAATGCGAGTGGATGCTAGTTCATGCGTGAATTTTACCGTTGTTATTCTCTCGTGTATGTCTTCGCAATTCAGATATAAGCGTGTGCAATTTTTTTCTTTTTTTCTCATTTCTTCGCGGCGTTGGTGTCTCATTCGCTTCCTTTGGCGGCCATCCCTCCTGTGGGTCTGTTCACCGCGTTTCTTTCACACGAAAGGGCGTGCCTTCCGACCTTGCGTTGTTAATGATGACCTTGAGGGAGTGGTATGAAGTGGAGAAATACTGCCGTTTAGGAGGGCGGGTAATCTGTTATGACTTTCACTTTTCTATTGTAGGATGCAGATTTCTTCTTTTTTTTTGTGCTTTCCTGAGTATCGTAGGTGACATGCAACGAGCTGAAGCAGCCATGCGTTTGGCTTAACGTGAGACTTTGAGGCATTTACAGCGGAGGAGGGTCGACTATCGAGGTGCTATGCCAGGTGTATAGAAGTGGGCAACCACCATCTCGAAGAGTTCGAGAATCAGCACGACGAACGTTCGCTATACATCCGTCTTTCCGCAAGAGTGATGTCTCGAATAAGCTTTTCCGTTATCGCGCGCTCGTTTTGGTCCTTGAAGCCCTCGCCGCTTTGATTCATGATGTCGTCGCGATGATGTCTCGCGATATGTCTTCACGTGAGAGCAAGTTCACCCAGGCGACTTTCAGTAAGGAAGGGTGGCGGCCTTCAAGGTTTTGCCATCCTGTGCAACATAGAGGCCAAAGCACACTGCCGTTTGCTCCCACTCGAAGTTTGTCGGAGATGTACTTTTTGATGCTCCACATCGAAAAACAAAGATGAAAAGTATTTTGTTTGAATTCGCGGTTGCTCATCATGCACGCGTACTGCACACGGGAGAAAGCGTGATTCTGAGCGCTGTAGCAGCTAGCGTGCTGCGTTGCCTTTTTCGGCTCTGACGTACGTATACTACATGGAAGATCGGTCCATTGGTGCTTGGTTTTCCGTTATATTCACCCGCGATATGCTTCCCATCTACACTCTCTACGCTCGTCACTCGATACTCCTTCATGATTTGTGTACCGTTTGGCTTGGAGCTTTGTGTGACGAAGGCTAGAAGTAGTAGGGCCAGGCAGACCATGAAGCGCACTCTCAGCGCGCCGGCTGGTGCAGGCAGCAAACTTTACGCATGCGTGCGCTCTCTGCTCTGCCTAAAACTGACGAATCGGGAAGATCCAGTCTCATGGCCAAAATTCCTGCAGTGGCATCCATATGTACACAGAGCCCTAATACCGATGCCTGGTACCAACCAAGGTCGTTCGTATCTCTGCATACCACACCAGGACGGGACCTACAGACCCAGACGTACCCCATTCGTGCCAATGTCCAGCTATGTCGGACCCACTAGTGCACGCATAGTGCCTACTGCTGTACTAAAGCACTCCGTGGAAATCCACAAACCCATCGTGATCTCGGTGACGGTCTCGGGACTGTCAGGTTCGCCCCTTCATCGACCTGCCACCCGCCGCCCAGCCCACAGCAGACAGCAGTGACACGGCAAGCCCTTGCGTCGACGTGTAGGTCCCCGTTGTCCGCGAGAAAATGAATCGAATATAAATGCAAGTGACATAAGAATGTAAGACGTTTCGTGTGAACAATTGCGCAGCCCGCCGGCAAGCACGACCGTCGAATGCTGGATGGATTGTACGGGATTCCCGAGAGGAGCCAGCAATTTCCCCGAAATTCTCAGCCCGGAATTCTGATGGTGTGACAGAGAGCCCTTACAACATGTCGAGATGCCTGCTGATACCAACCAAGGTCACATCTCTGCATACCACACCAGAACGGGACCTACAGCAGACCCGAACTGTCCTCATTCGTCCCAATGGCCAGCTATGTCGGACCCATTCGTGCACGCATGGGGCCTGCTGCTGTACTACTTGTACAGCACTTTTAAATCCACAAACCGGTCTCGGTGTGACCTTCTCGGGTCTGTCGGGTTCGCCCACTCATTGACCTGCAACCCGCCGCCTACAGACATGTGACACGAAGCCCTTGCGTGGACGTGTAGATCCCTGTTTTCCACAAGAAAATGAACCGAACGTGAATGCAAGTGACATAAGAATGTACGACATGTTCGTGTGAGCAATTACACAATCCGCCGGCTCTTTCGAACACACCCCCACACTTTCAGGCTCCATTGACGCCCACAATACAATTTCGAGCAAAATATCATGTGTGACATCACATGTGGAATATCCGAGAGAACGTCATCTGCCCTCTCGCCCATCAGCTCACACCCTGCTTCTTCTCGCCTTGTCTGCACTCCCGATCAGCTCAAGAACTACTGAGGCCTCCAAGAACGCACTGTGAGTGTCGGTGTTGTGTTTACTGTACGATGTATTTCGTGGCAGTCCATTGTGTAGATGATTTCCTCAGGTATCCTGCCGCTCGCTGTAGGTCAACCCGACCTACTGCTTGCGTTGCACAAAGAATTTTTTTCAAAGTTGTTTACACCGGGATGTTTGTGATTTTTGGGTGGTGGGTTTTCTCCTCAATCCAGACGTAGCCGTGCGCTCTTGGAACTGCAGGCAGTGGCAGCCATGATCTGCTAACCCGTAGAGGAAAGAACACAACCCACATATCTCCCAGTTTCTCTCAATCCCGAAGTGAGATAGTGCCCAAACTCTCCAAGGCCGTCGGAGAAATAGGATGCAACGCACCTTTTCTGGGTCCGATCTACCGTGAACCTAATACTTGCAGCCCCCTGCCTGCCGTTTTCCCTGCCTAGGAGCCTACCTAGCGGGGACGTTGTACGTGGTGCAAGTATAGAATGCCCCACACACCAGTCATGCTTGCAGTATCGCGAACCCTTGATCACGTTTTTCGACAATCGATTCTCCTCCCAGACTCCACAAGCCTTTGTACAGAGGACGCAGGTGGAAAAAGAGTGAAAGGGCGAAGAGCCGCGAAAAAACCACCTCGCACGTACGCCTGACGAACAATGGTCTTTTGCTTTCAGGTGTCAGCTTCCCAGCAATTTCGAGGTCAAGATGCATCTCCTTTCGCTGGCACTACCGACGCTCCTCCTCGGGGTCGCCATTGGTAAGAGGCAATGATGTACGAAGTATGACTCATATTGGTCGGGAAGTGGATCGTCCTCTGAAAGTCTGCCGACAATTACGATCACTCGGTGAATGAATCAGGGATGTTTCGGTCATTGTACCACAGCAGCCGAAGCAGAAACAGTATCTCGGCGCTCCCACGAGCGGCTTCAATGCTCCCGAGCTGCTGAGGCATCGTGTTCTACGCGCATGCAGATAATGAGTTTTGGATGAGTCCTACCTCAGATGGGTCAAATGTCACAGCAACATGATTTGACCGCTTGTGGTCCCTCAAGCCCCCTTACACCTAAACAAGTCAAGGAACGAATATATTCCCCGAGGACCGGAGCGTATTCTCCGAATACTATTAGCTAGCGACCAAGGCATAGTCTGGAGTATCAAGGGGGAATCACCTTCCATACAGAAACGAAGTGAAGTGCGTACTGTAGGCAAAACCGTGCAGCTCCCAGGCGTGAGTGTACAAACGTGCGTGCCTCCTGTGTCTTTGCACATTTGGAGCAAGCTTATCGGCTCGTGAGATTATCGTGTCGCCTGACTGTTGCCGGAGCAGGTCAGTCCGATGATCCATCTTACCTCGGGTGCTTCTCCGACCCTGCTGAGAACCGCGTCTTCGAATGGCAGTCTTCTACCTCCGCTATGACCGCAGATGTGAGCGATCGATCGATGATGGGCGGACGCACGCTAAGATATCTGTGTTAGTTGGTTACGTTGCGTTGTCAGCACGAAGGGGTCTGCGTGCGAGTTTCATTGCGTTATCGACACGATGGGGTCTGCGTGCGGGTTGCAGTGCACTCTTTTCGACCTGCTCACGGCAATTGGTGTTGCTCATGTGGTCAGGAAATCGCACAGGAGTCATCCACGCTTTCAAAGCCGCTTCGTGATCCCTGAAGCCAAACGACACACCCAGTGCGGCCATGGCGTTTTATGCGGACGTGCCAAGCATTGCTCCACGCGCCTCCTAATACTGACCATCTACGGCTTTCATGCAACCGTTCGACCACAGGAGTGTTCGGAGCTCTGCTCTGGGTCTGACTTCTATGGGACCCAGTATTCGACAGAGGTAAGAATCTTCAATTGAAAACAATGGGATCATACCCTTATGCCGATCAACAGAGAAGGTGACGAACGGCATCATGATCGCAGAAAAGACTGGAATACGGTTCAGTGATTCGGGAATGGAGGTCGCGGGACCAAATGCATAGTCGAACCTTGGGGCATCATGCCTTCTTTGTGCCAGTGAACAAGGACAACCTCGAAGCCAAAAGGTTTCGCAGGTCCCCGGTGTACAATATTTGAACTGACTGTTCGTTCCTTGACCCCCTGTAGTTCTAGGCTACACAAGCGAGGATAGTGATTCTGGTTTCAGCTTCTACCGGACTCAGTGATCGCTCAGAATCACCTCGTGATCTATTCGGAACGGTCGACTCGCGATCGGGGGCAACGGACATGATGACAACATCCTTCGCGAATCGAGATGCTGTGTGATTCTCCGTATTTGATTTTGATTTCTCCTCGGACGACCGTGGTTCGACACCACTACCACCACCACGATTGCTTTCCTCACCCCACTCTCCGCAGGGAACACCATCGCACGCCGCTCTCGCAACCACGACGCCCCTGCATTTCTTTGACGCCACCGCGTTTTTCATTCCGAACGTACGTCGTTCGTTTCAAAACAACAGTGCTGGTGCGGTGACAACGTTGGATACGCCATCAACGGCCCTGGCGACTGCGACATGCCCTGCTCCGGCAACTCTGACGAGATCTGTGGCGGGGCGTACGCTCTCTCCGTCTACTCCAACGACCCCGACTACCTTGGGTGCTGGAGCGATCCCTACTCGGCGGAAACGCGGCTGTTTCCCATCCTGATCGACACATCGGACGACATGACTACTGCGGTGAGCAACCACCTTATGAATGCAGTAGAATAGAGACTGCTCGTCGTACAACACGCCCAGTAGCTGGATTCGGGGTTCGTGATTGTGAATGGTGTGCATTTTCCTCACTCTCCGAGGCTACCGTGATGTGCCGCATATTGGTGTCAATCCACGTGAAGAGCCATAGACTACATCAGGGACTTCAAGAGGGTAAGTGATTATCGACCTCGTCAACCCATCCGACAGAATGACCAATAATGAGGCCAGGAAACCCCGTTGGCGTCGCGTGCTACGGTCGCGGACGGGGATGGAAGAATGAGCGACGAGTTCCTTCTTTACGGGCAGCCGAATCGAGTAGCTCTTTTTCGAACCGCTATTACTGTGTAAAGCTGTAGGTTGTTATCCAACAAACGAGGTTTATCAACCCGTCGCTCTTCAACGCGAACAGCTTCGTACGGGGTGTTCTATCATGTCAGCATCCCAGCACAACACGAATTGCATGAGTCGACAACCTACATTTTCGAATTGACCTATGCGCCACAGCTGATGGACAAATACTCACCAGTTCCGAAACGATGCGTCATTCGACGTCCGGGTGTATTCCACGCTGCAGGTCTGCGAAGGTCTCTGCGCCAATTACGCGTACTACGGGACGCAGTACGGAACCGAGGTGAGATGAGCCTATCGCTTCCTCTGGCGAGAATCGTCATAGGCTGCGACTTCGTCATTCAAGTCAGGAGCCCTCGGAGGCTTCATTGAACCTGCCCGTTCCGAGTACAGAATGAGACTCTGTCTCGTTCACTACGCTTGTTTAGAAGGCAACCTCCTCTCTAGTCCCTACACCGCGAGGAGATTGACATGCTTGCCGACTGACAAGTCATTGCTTCATGATCGGGTTCCAAGTTTGCACTGGCTTCAGTGAGAGAAGGAAGCGCGTGCCAAACCGAAACAGACACATGGCGGGATTGCTTTCACTGTAGCAGACTACGTGCATACACAGTACGATAGTACAGACAGGGATACGATCCTGGTGCGCGTGGCGTCACGAAGCTTTCCTCTTACCCTGCCGCGGTTCCGGACGTTGTCTCACACGAGTGGCCAAGGCAGGTTGTATCTGGTGCACAACCTCCCCACAACCTCCCTAGGGTCAGGTTGTACGCCAACATACATATGCTAGCCCCGCATCACGGGTTGCGGCGTTGGTCCAATCAATAGGGCGGTCTGGCAGCGTAAACAATGTATTGTCCAAGGTCGATCCCCAACGTCCCAACCTGACCCCAGGGAGGTTGGGTACCAGTGACAACCTCCCTTTGGCCACCCGTGCAGTCTATCAAACTTCTCCCCCCATTTATCACGCTCTAAAAACGATTTATCTCTTCGTGAAAAATGAATGCTCTCGCCCTTGGCTGTGCTCCTGTTTGTATCCTCGAAACAGTGCTGGTGTGATGAGGGCACGGCCGACTATGCGCAGAATGGTCTTGCCGTCTGCGACTATGAGTGTGCCGGATCCACCGACGGCGAGTTCTGCGGCGGGTTTGACGCCATGTCCATCCGCCAACATGAAGTACACAATGACACCGACTTACTTGGATGTTTCTCCGACCCGGTCGACAACCGCATTTTCGAGCTGGCGACTTCCTCTGATGACATGACCAAGGCGGTGAGTATGAAACCGAAGCCCGATTGGCTACGTCTGCTTGCTTGGGTTGCGCTTTTAATGTGTTTTTGTCGGTGACTGAAGACTTGTACTCTTCGTGGTATTGTTGCTGATTTGTGGTTTGCCCTTGCACAGCCGTTGAAACCAGCTATTAACATCATCATTGGACCAACACACCACCGCCACCTCCCGCACAAATCCACGTCGCCCTTTGTTCGCTCGTCTCGCTTCCTTCGACTGACCAATGACTCCCCCCTACTTGTGCCCGAACGACCACAGGTCTGCTTGGAGCACTGCAGCGCCTACCCGTACTACGGAACTCAGTATTCGACAGAGGTGAGACTCCTAGCATACACGCGCAAAGAAGTGGTGTGGATCGTGCGTCGAAACTCCAACAGGTGTTGGAGAAACATCGTGCGCGTTGGGTGGACGTTCCACATTCATTCTCGGCCGCTGCCTTCTTGTGATGTACCATGGTTCCATACACCATCGGGGAACGTGCTGGATCGGCGGTTCCCGGAGAAACGAACACTGCTGCTTGTTCGGTCAATAGTGTAGGTCGTTACTGGACGTTCGCTGATGCTTCAGGTGATCTCGCCTGAACTCATTGAGGCCTGCTGTAGTTTGCAGGCGAGATCTTCCTGCATCAGGCTTTGTTAATACACGTTGACAGCCTCGGCCTCACGTCACGCCCACCGACGCACGTAGTCCAAGCTATAGCGTTGCCAACTGCGCGTCGTGTACGTCACGACGTCGCGATGAAACCCTGGCCCTCTCGTTCACTGCGCTCCCCTACCCCCCCTTTCTGGATACTCTCGAATGCAGTGCTGGTGCGGTGACGAGAACGCCGACTATGATGCGAACGGTGCCAGCAACGGGTGCGTGATGCCCTGCGCGGGCGACGCCAGTGCGATGTGTGGAGGCTCCTACAGTATGAGTGTCTACAAGAACGAAGTGGTGGACCCCGCGTACCGTGGCTGCTACTCCGACCCAGGCACCAACCGTGTTTTCGTGCAGGACACTTCCTCTGACGAGATGACCGCAGAGGTGAGTGAGAGGGCAACAGAGGCGTGTCTATGTAGACTGTATTGACTAAAGGTTTGTATGATTTTCGTTTTCGTCGGATGAGGTTTCCTGGGCGCGTGGAGCCAAACGACGTCAGCTGCTTGAACCGTGTGAGCTTGGGAAACGTCACACTGGCAGCCGGCAGCCAGCTGTGGGCTGGTCCTGCTGCCTTTCATGTTTCATCATCCCTTCCTTGATGGCACGGTGCCCTCCTGAGCCAATTCCGGACCTTGTTAGCTACCTGAGAAGAGAGTTTTGAGAAGTTGGGTTGGAGCCTCCGCATGGTCGGCGCGCTGAACGACCATGCTCTCCGATGCCGATGTCGCATTGTCATTAAGCGTGAAAACGCCTGAGGGTCTGGTAAGCTTCCCGGGAGCCAACTCACCATCACTGCACCCGGCACATCTACGTTGTCGCTCTCAGCTCATTCGCCCCTACTCACCGCTTCTTTCCCCTCGTCCTGATTATCCATCTTTGGACACTCACCGTTACCCAAACGACCACAGCTCTGTGCGACGCAATGCGCCGACTCGGCCTTCTACGGAACGCAGTACTCGAGGGAGGTGAGGACCTTGTTTGCTACTCTTTCTCCAAACCAAAGGTTGGTCGCGGGCACCACCTCGGCGTTCCCGCCGACAAAGATGCGAGTTGCGCTGCCGCAAAACCGCCAACACGCCGCACGGCACCACTAGACTCTCTGTATATTCCAACGGATCGCAAATAATGCCGTTTTCGAAGCTTGCCTGCTAGCAGGAAAGGCTGCGCAGTCGTCTTGAGAACACGTGACAAGCCATCGAGAGACGGCACCATCAAAGCCAGCGCCGATCGTACCAGTACAACGCAGAGATAGGGCGACCCTTCCCCAGTCGCCCTTCTTGCTTGCTGTGTCTTAGTTGATAAGATTTGCCCAGCGTCGTGAGTTCCAACGCGAGGGGTTCGCTACAAAGTGGCTACGTGTCAGGGTGGTGCCCTAAGCCAGACGATTAGTAGAAACAACACTTGCCGCCGTCAGGGTATGTTGTTTTTGTACAGGCATGGCCTCCTTACGTGCCTCTGAGGTTCGCCTGGACGTTTATCCGCACAACGGTTGTACGTGTGCCCATGACCGTTCTCTGAAAGGGGAGATCGCGGTACTTGGATTGGAGAAAGGTTCTCCTCGAGCCGATGGTGGTTCTTTGCTGTTCGTTTCTTCTGCCTCCAGTTCTCGTGTGGCATGATATGTCCTGACACCACCGTCAGCTTTGCACCCATCTATATACTGTGTACCCCCCTCAGTTTGGTCGATTTCTATGTGTACACAACCGTTCACCCCCCACTGGTCCATCCCTCCGACAACAGTGCTGGTGCGGTGACATCAACGCCCAATACTCCGTCAATGGCGTCGGCGAGTGCGACATGACCTGCGCGGGCAACTCCGACGAAGCCTGTGGGGGGTCCTACAGCATGGATGTGTACGCCCAGGACCCGGCGTACCTCGGGTGCTTCTCGGACCCCGCCGACGACCGCATGTTCGTGTGGGAGAGTTCCAACACCGCTATGACCGCAGAGGTGAACAGTTAACCGATCAAAGGCGTTGGGTTGCCTGAATCTAAAATCATTCCTTTCAACACGAGCATCGCGCTTTCGCAACATGTGTCTTGCGGTGTTGTTGTTGTCGTTGGTTATGGTTCTTGCACAGGAAGCATCAACCATTTTCGCCATTTCGTAACCCAACTCGTTACGAACGCACCTCACCCACCCATGCATCTCCCTTTCGATTGGGTCCTCACTATAGCACTTCTCCCCCCGCCCCCTTGACCATCGACCGTTGCTCGTGCGCACACGTACATCACCCAACGATCAGGCCTGCGCCTCGCGCTGCAGCGGCTCGGCCTACTACGGAACCCAGTATTCTCAAGAGGTATGGCGTCTTGTGTTCGTGTCGAAAGGGTGTCATGTGCCCTGTGGGCCAGTGTTGTACGAGAAGAGCGACCATCGGAAACCGTTGCGGGGGCTTTGGGATGACCATGGCCGCCAGCGTGAATCGGTTCCACGTGTTTCACAATGATTCCAGATGCCATTGTTAATTGTCCATCCTCGATGAATCCCAAATGCATCATACGCGTGCCGAGTCATACCAAGGGGATACTTGAAGTGGTTTCCCCTATCGTACCTTGGCTTCTCTGGGCCAACGAGAAGTACCTAGCTCTCTGGGAGCGCCGCTGTCTTTGTTTTCTGCCGTTGCTTGTTCCTCATGACACCTGCGATATGTGTGCAACAGACTTGGAATCGGCATTTATGGTTTACGTGTCTGCTTTAAGAAGGATGAGTGATCGCACCAACGAAGCACGACTACGAAGAGAGCCTTGACTTGGTCATTGCGGTCTCCGGAATCGGTCAGGAGAACGAGTCACGTTCGTGCATCGATCTGCAAAATGTAGCCGCGACCTGCGGTGTTCATGCCCCCATCCTTTGCCCTAGATCTTGCCCTGACACTGGCACCTCTGCCTAGCTCACCAAATTCACCTGGTCTGATGAAACATCGAATCTCAAGCATGCCATCTTGAGACCCGTTTCCTCCGCAAGTTCACGCCCCCCCTTGGATGTGGATGCTGCCGCATGCAACAGTGCTGGTGCGGCGACAACGCCGACTACGCTGCCAACGGTTTCGGCGTCTGCGACATGCCCTGTACGGGCAACTCGGACGAAATGTGCGGTGGCCCCTACACCATGTCGGTGTACCAAGCCATCTAAACTGGTCGTCCACCTGGTTGCTCGATCAAGGTAAGCCGCCGCCACCACGTTTCACTCGGAAATGCACCAAACTGGCAAGGATATATATCTTGTGTGAAAATGGCAGAGAACTATCGAACGCCCAGAGCCGTACGTAGAAGGTTCTATCTCAAGCCGAATACGTGGTCAGTGGTCCACGAGACTCACGAAAGGAATGCATGAGTACTCACGCCGCCCGCGATCATGTACGGATGCTCATTTGGGTAGAATGTACAATGGCTGGTTGATGAGAGACACTAGGGTAGCAGCAAGGAATGGTTGAGGAATCGACATCTCCACAAACATCTAGCAGGGCAAGTTTGTCTGCGTGCGATAACTTGGTTGACCTCACATGGTGATATGTGTCAAGTTCTTCCCCCGGCGACAGTCAGTCGACATTGAACTACAGGGTCAAGCTACGGGTAAGGACTGTAACGTGAATGTGTCTGGCCATCTAGTAACCATCCCGAACAAACCGGTCGTGATGAGTCGGTGAACGTCCGGCACGAAACTCGCGTGTTAGGCCCTCGAGCGGTGGGTATGGCAATACAACTTCGATGGGCTTCATGACCATGGCGTTGTGATTGCTTCTGCATTACTCCTATATCGCATGTGACCTGCTTATCGTCTTCACTGTTCCTCCATGCTGCCTTGGACCATCTCTTGTTCGCAGAAACGTTGCCGAGCTTCGGGCATGCCACTAAACGTGGCATCCAGCCGAGCAAAGCGTTAGTCAGTCCTCTTCCTCGACGGAAGTGACAAATCTGGGTCGATGTAGCGCTACCTTCTCCGATGTAAGGCTACCTTCTCCTACATTAACAAGGGCTATGAGTGCCCGGCGCCAATGGAAGTCGAAGGACGTCAGGCTTTCGGCTCGGAAGAAAATCGAAAGCAGGCGTGGAGGCGGGGATGATCGGCGTGTTTGTGCTTCAAGGTTTGAGGTTCTGTGTTTGGAGGTTTCTGTATAGTTTCGCGGGCTCGGGATGAGAAGGAAAGACAGAGGTGTCAATGGTAGTAGACAAGAAGTACCAAGGAAGCAGCGTGAGTATAGCCAACTCAAGATGGTCACAACATGAAAGACATTTGGGTGGAGGTGTGCATCGTAGAGTAGGGGGGCAAGCTGGTGTAGAAATGCCGGAGGTACGGCCGCGATCGGCTAAGATTTGTTTCCCATTTTCCCCTCTCTACTCCAGTATTCAATACCGGTCAGTTTGCCAACTAGACTAGAGCCCGCCGGGCTATCTCGAAAATTGGTTGTATCCGGCTCCACTTTCGTGTCTGGAGTGTAACAAGGTGTGTACCAATATTGGAGTTGGGCCTCTGCAGGTCCTATTCATCTGTACGGGTGTAGGTTCACGTTGGAAGTGTGGTAGTGTTGAGTAGACGCGCAGGTGGAACTGGCAGTAGGGAAGATCCCCAGGCCTTCCCAGCTGGTGCTGTATCCGGCTCCGCTTTCGTGTCTGGAGTGTAACAAGGGAGTGTGTACCAATATTGGAGTTGGGCCTCTGCAGGTCCCATTCATCTGCACGGGTGTAGGTTCACGTTGGAAGGGTGGGTGTGTTGCGTAGACGCGCAGGTGGAACTGGCAGTAGGGAAGATACCCAGGCTATCTCAGCCGGTGCTGCTACTTTTGGTTCAGGTTGTCGATAGGACATCGCTCACAATGTTCTTGTCCATATACCTTCGGAAATCATGCGTCATAAGCGGCAATTTTGAAAAGAAACTGCGGGTTTTCAACCCTGGAGTGGCGAAGTGAGTCCCGGTGGCGTGTAGATACGCCCCGCCTGACCTGAGACCAAGCAAGTATTGCAAACAAAGGATACATGTTCTCAGATGATGTCCCGGGCGCACAAACCGTGACCGTGGTACGTGGACTTTTAGTCCCCGTCCAAGTTCCCGGTCCCGAACGACAAGGCACACTCTCGCTCTCGCGTGCTACGTCTGGCACCGTAGGAGTTGTCCCAGTGGCGAGTACAGTAGCCTCCATCCGAGCAGCAACACCAGTTCAATCAAACAAAATTTCTGTATGTTGGGGCTGATTGGATGGCTCGAGACCCGCCGTGTTCCTATTTCCTCTGGACACACAAAAGCATTCCTGGGTTCAGTTGTACGTACCGGCGGTCAGCCGATCCAACTGCGCAGCACGTTATGGTCTCCTGGCGGTCCAGCAATCCAAGGAGTCCTCTGATCCCCGGGGTTGGCTACCTCGGATGGAGGTTGCTGGTTTCAGACACAAAATGTCGGGCATGTCTGCATACAGCAAGACCGGGAGCTGTGCTGGAACAACGGGTTCCACACCAGGACGACGTAGGCCTGTACGGTTAGCGCTTATGCCTGTTGTCAGCGATATTGGACTGACTCGTGCATGCATGCACAGGGCCTATGGCACTCTGTGGAACTGAGGGAATCCTCTTATCCATCCCAAAACCAATCTCGGTGGCCGCCTCGGGACTGTCGGGTTTGCCCACAGAGTGAAGGCCACCTACAGCAGCAGCACAGCAGTATCGACATGTGACATGACAGCGCTTGCGTGGACATGTAGGTCCCGCAACAACGCAAAATGAGAATATGACGCTGCGTCTCAGTATCTCCACGTATCAAGCCGTCCTCTATTTCATTTTCCAGGAGTTGGAATCTTTTTCGCAACAGAAGGCAGGTCCGTGGTGGATGTGCTCTATTATTGTAGACTAATGCGTTGCATGTTTGCTTTATCCGGAAAAGCAGTGCTTCAGGTTTGGCGGCGTGAACTGCTGTGTTTAGTAGATGTCCATTGAGGCCAGCTCTGAAGATTCGATCTATCTAAATTCTAGGTTCAGGCATTGCTCGACTGTCGAGCAGCAGGACACCGCATCGAGGTACATGCTGTATTTTCTCGGTATGATATTTCCGCAGCAAGCACCATGGTACACCGCTGAGCGGCGCTGTAAGAGTGCAGCCGAATTTTGTGGATCACAGCATATTCTACGTCCGGAAATATGTGGATTGAAGCAATGCGAAACTCCGTGAGAGACAACTTGGGGAGAGGATGTCCGAGAGCGTCCTACAAGAACACAACAGTGGTTGCAGCGTCCGAGTTCCGCCGCCCGCCACCCGATACGACACATCGAACCAAAAGTAAACAAAAAAAATATGTCGTCTAGTCTAAACCCGGGGTCATGGTCGTTTCTCCCCTGTCTGTCGCGGTCCATCACCACCGCAGGCTACCACCGCTTTCGAGGAACACGCCAGATAGCAACGTGAGTGCGTGCAACATGAGGGCGAAAGAGAGCGTGAGATTGACTCCGTGCCATATCGGCGTATGTAGGCGTACCACGACGCAAACACAACTCAACGCTCTGACGCTGTTTACCACCCCCCAAACACCAGCTGATCCTGGAGGTCGTCTTACAACGGGGGGCTTGAGTAGCTGCATAGGATGCGTCGCGTCCGTACTAGCGAGGTGGCTCTGCTGGGATGGGTGTAGCGGTCACGAATGGAGTTGGTACTCTGTGAGGTTGTCGATTGTATTGGGTGTGCGAGGTCCAACGTCACATCTGCTGCTGTTGTACTTGTACCAGTGTCAAGACGCCCACACTACCCCGACGTATGGTAAGTATTGCATCGCTTTTACGGAGTATAGTATTGTCCATGATACTTCAGCGGCAATGGGAGGCCACAATAGCAACGCACGGTGGGCCTATTCACGTGGGTGGGCCGAGTACTTCCAACTTGAGCTCTTTGCATCCGATCTTCGGAGACGCCGTACGAACACAGAGGGTGGGCCCAAGTAACGGCAGAGTCTGCTGCATGACCGCGGCCGTGGTATCTGACTTCTCTAAACCATGGTGGCCCTATGTATCACTTCCATATTTACTCCGAGCAATGCTCCAACTTGTCAGTACATGTGCCGGTGCGTTTGAGGGACCGCAACCTCGTGTGTACACAGATTGGCGAAGACATGCCTGCACGCCGCGACTCGAGAGCGTCCACTACAGCTTCCACCCTTCAGGACGGTAGACAATGGCGCGGGACAAAGTGCTACAGTAGGCACGAACAACATCGGCACAACTAGCACTGTGCGCAGCATGCGCGGTGGTTGCTTCGTACTCGTACACTAAAGACTAAACGATCGGCTACATGTATTTTCCGTTACACACTGGACCACCAACCCTGTTCATACCCTTGAATTGTAGCCGCTGTTCTTTCGCGCCCAGAAGAAACCCTACCTATTCATGATGACCCCCCCCCCCCCCCCCCGCGCGCGCTGTTGGCCCGATGAAATCAGTGGCCCCGTACCGGGGGATGCCGTGGCTGGGCAGGCCAGAGAGACGTTACTGCCAGACAGAGCCCACGGCTAGTCTGGCTTGGCAGCGTCGTGGCGCATTAAAGCCACACGGGACTGGACGGAGAAAATCGTGCCTTTACTACAAGTAGTGCCGAGGGCGGTTTTCGTGAACGAATTTTGCGAACAGAGTCCGCACGCGTGGTACCGGGCGCGGGAGTATCTGTTCTCGCCGCAAATGCGAGTGGTGCGGAAGCTTATACAACTGGCGTTGTTGGCAGCCATCGTCGTCGGGACTGGGTACCTGTTCGCGTTCGGCCCCCGCGCCTCAGCGCCAGCGCCGCAGCAGGCAACCACAACAACAAAAGTCGACGGCTTGAGGAGCCCGGACAACCTCGACACGGTGCCCGGTTCCGAGCACCGACCACCGGGCCAGGACATACCGGCGGCGGCGGCGGCGGCGGCGGGAGCGGAGCGGCCGGCGACTAATGACGATGATGCCACCACCGCCGCCACCAGGGGCCCGGGTATCGTGCGGCTCAACTTCATGGGCCGACTGGGCAACAACCTCTTCGAGTACGCCGCCGCCCGGGCGCTCGCGGACCGCCTGGGCTTCGCCCTGTCGATCCAACCGGCGCCGTATAACCGCAAGAAGTTCGGCCTCCTCACGAGGCCGGAGGGGATGGCGTGCTTCCCCGGGGTGCGGCCGGTGGGACCTGCGCCGTCGAGCCCCGGAGATGGTCGGGTTGGAGACGGTCAAGTTTCGCGGGGTCCGCCAGGAGCTGGGGGACCCCACGCCCAGGTCCATCGAGATGGAAGGGTGGTTCCAGGACTACAGCATGTTTAAGTCGGAGAAGGACCGGCTCCGCAAGGTCAGCGGTGTATTTGTTTGGGGGGGAGGGGGGCGGTTCCAGAATGCTTAGGCCGGAGAAGGAACCGCTCCGCAAGGTCAGCGCGGGCTATTTTTGTTCTTTTTGCGATGGTTCCAGAACTACGGCATGTTTTGGTCGGAGAAGGAGCGGTTCCGCAGGGTCGGCAAGCAGCGCCTGCTGGTTTTATTGTTTCTGTTGCGTTGTGTCTCCGAACCGAGATCATTTCGTGTAGGTTAGTGTTGGATGAGGCCTCCTGGGGCGGGGAGGCGTTCTCGCCTGGCATGTCACCTGCACTGAGAAAAAACACGGCGGTTGGTTTTGTGGTTCCGACCTCCCCCCGGTGGTAGTGTGGTGTTTGGAAGGAGCGTTCCCTGTATGTCGTAGCCAGCTGGCGGACAAAGGGTGGGCTATCAGGCGGAACACCCATCAGTTGCAGCCATAACGTCGCTCGAAGCACGTGCACCAGTAGCACGAGCACCAAGACAACGGTTGTGCGGTGAGATGCAGCAGGGCTAGACTACCCTCACAACCCATACTCTCCTTTCTGTTGTTGGGCTTCTTGTGCCCCTTCGGGCATTAATTCCCCTGGCTCGGCCAGATAATGGCGCTGGACCCATCGTGCTGCGGCCCGACCGCTCCCGGCCCTGGCGACCTCGTGATCCACCACCGCAACTACAGGGCGGAGCTAACCGCTGAGCAGTACGAAAAGCTCATCTTCAAGGCAAGCAGCGCTACTGGCCTGTCTTATAGATGATCCGTGTTCTCTTGTTGCTTTTCTGGTCGGACGTGGACCGTTGCGTCGATGGGGTCATTGCACTGTGTTCTCTCATTGGACTGAATCCTCCCCGTTCAAACCCCTCCCCTATTGCACCCGGGGGTTTCTCGAGCCGAGAATTCTTTTGAGCACCTAAACGCAGGCATCCATAACGTTTTCGTATGTATTGTGCGCGCCCTCTTTTCCTCCGTTGGTTCACGTTGTAGTGCTTAGTCTCTTTTTTAAGAAAGCAGCCTTCACGGGGTTTTCGCTTAAGTAAACACGTTGGATAAATCATGCAATGGGGGAAATTGGGTTTGGGTTAGGGGTAGGGATAGGGTCTGCGCACACACACCCCTGTTCTATTTCCTCGGAAAATTATTTTCTAGCGTAGGCGTTCCTACGAACAACCGTAACCCCCCCTATACCCGTACCCCCTTACTACACATGATACCCGGCCAATCCTCGAACCGAATAATTGCTTGGAGCAAGTAGTGCAATTCCGCCATTTTCCTTTCCTCCGGTCGTTCCGTTCCTGAGACGCCCCACATCGTGATCCGTGACAACCGGCCTTTTTTGGCAGAGGAGGCGTGTGCGTGGCAAGGGGCGGCATGTTGGCCACGCAATGGCATGCAGTTGCCGGTTGGTCCCTCGGACGGTGCGAATGGTATTTTGGGGTTCCACGTTCTGGCCGCACGCCCCTCCTCCCCCCTCTAACAACGTCATTTCTGTTTTCCCGGGCCCCGTTTGTTGAAGGACTTGGACTACGAGTTCTACGAGGCGGTGCTGCGGGATGCCGCAGAGTCTGCGGCCGGCCCGCCCGAAACAGTGTGGGTGGTGGGAGAGTTCAACGACGAGGAGCCTCTGTTCAAGCGTCTGCAACAGGACCACCCCAACGTGAAAAGAGCTGTGAGTTTTAGTTATTTTTGTTCGATTTTTTAGGAAACGCGGCCGTTTCGCGGCTGGGTCATTGTGGCGTTGTTCGAAATATGTCGGCATGCGTGCAAAACATGGCAAGAGCGGCCAGAGAAAGGTTAATATTACGGTGTGTGATGCATTGAGCTTGACGCGAAAGGATTAATGTAGCCAGATTTTTTGTCTTAGGGTTACCTGTTCAGCGTGCCCCTTGGATTCCCAGCCTGACGTGTGCGGCGGAAAGCCCGGGGGCCGACGGGGCTCGAAGCAACCGACCCGCCCGCCCATAAACTGCCGGTCCCCGTTTATATACGCAGCGACAACAAAGGCTTATAAATTTGGTAGTTGTCAGGGATTTAGGCCGTTGGCAGATGTGTCAAGGCCGAAGTCCCACACTAAACTAGTATACTTGCCGTCGAAAACGCTCTCTTGACAAGCCTGTACAAGCCTGTCAACCCCTTCAACTGCCATCTTGATTAAAAAGGCAGCTTGAATAATCTTCCCGCCGCTTCACGATTGCCGCAATCTTTGCCGCTCGGCGGCGAACGGCCGAACTAACGACAACACGAACGACGCGACGTGCAGGAAATGGTGGAAGACCAGTTCCACGCGTTCTGCTTCCTGTCTCGAGCCCCCCGGCTGGTCATGGCCCACAGCACGTTCAGCTGGTGGGTGGCTTTCCTCGGCGTCGGGACGGAGGTGCACTTCCCCCTGACCAAGCAGAACAAGGGGGTCACCGGGCCGAGCATAGCGGTGGACGAGGGCCGGTACGTCTACCGCGATGAGGCGGGACGAGTGGTCCCCCCTCCGTAGGCCTGATTTAGGTCCCAACCATTCGTCCGTGAAACTGGTGTTTCGTCGCACGCCCTGTGAACCGATGTTCATAGCCAGATGTCCTCCACAGAATTGACAGCGCCAACAACAGGCGGCGTGGAAGCCGGTCTCGTCGAGAGGTTTCCGACTACGTATCGGATAAGTTATGCACCCATCGGATATTTTTTTTGCATCCTCTTCGTCGTTGAGCATTCGGGTTTCGAAAATGGGTCGAAAGGGAGTGTGGTACCTTGTGTCATGTCAACTACAGTATTCGTTTCGGTTCCTGATGTTGGTTGGGTGTGTTTGGATGTCTGGTATGTGCGGCTCACTGCTAGAGAACCTCGGGTGTTGATACTACCCCGGTTTCGTTCGTAGGGCCCCCTCCAAGGCCGGTCCTCGTATTTAGGAGGCAAATCCTACAAGTATGGCAGCACGAGGTGCCTCATTGTGTGCATGGCTGGGAGAATGGGGGGCTAGTTGGGGGCTGGGCACAGTGTCGACCAAGGCAATGTGGCGTACGTGTGTGGGCAGCTTGCCGAATTGAGTCAATTAGTCAGATCTGGTGTATTGTGTGTCCGGAGGAAAAAGGAACAGGGGCGGTCTCGAGCCATTTACTGAGCCCCTACATACAGAAATTTTGCTGCTCGGATGGAGGCTAACGCACTCGCCACTGGGACAGGGACACCTCCTACGGTACCAGACGTAGCACGCGACAACACTGCTGTAGATTATACATTCTATGTGAGAGCTCGTACTGAGAGCGAGAGTGTGGCTTGTTCGGGACCGGGATTTTGGATGGGGACTAAAAGTCTACGTGCCACGGTCACGTTTTGTGCGCCCGCGCCATCATCTGAGAACGCATATCCTTTGTTCGTAGTACTCGTTTGGTCTCAGGTCAGGCGGGCGTATCTACGCGCCACCGGCACTCACTCCGCCACTCCAGGGTTGAAAAACCGCAGTTTCTTTTCAAAATTGACGCTTAGGCCATTTCTTACGGTTCTTTTTTGGAGCTGTCTTTTTCTTTTTTCCTTCTCAAAAAAAGACAACTGGCCACAGAACGCCTTCTTACGGCGTCTTTTTTCAGGGAAAAAAGGCCAACAAAAAAAGACAACCCGTTTTGGACAGCCCATCCTGTCTTTTTCTGGGGCAGTTTTGGGTAAGTCCGGGCTGTCTTTTTCTGTGATCTTTTTTTGGCCACAACCGCATGACTCCTACCTACAAACTTGAATCTCTCCACGGTTGATCCCCGCAAACCCTAACGGTGGTCACACGAGGTGTGCCATATGGCTGGTACAGGGTCGGTAGCACCGGCGGTAGCCGTTGTTTTTTCATTCGGCTGGACCAAGTGGACGACCCGATTGTGTGCGGCAAATAAATTGGCAAACAAGCTGAGAGAGCCTGGACGAGCAGCGCTGGGTCATTTTTCGTGTACTGTCAACTTTGCGAACCCAACTTCTGAGCGCCCTACCGCCTCCTGGTCTGTATTAGCCATCACACAAGACGAACCATATGCACAGCTCATGACGCATACCTTTCTCATCGCTGTTGGTTGAGTGGGTGGCGAGGAAGTACCGCTACACCAAAGTTGCGACACGGGCAAAGGAGCAAAAAAAGCTTCTTGAAGATGCGGCGGGTCATTTTTCCCGCTTGTCCGCTACTCTCGCTTATGACGCATGATTTCCGAATGTATACAATGTATGGACAAGAATACTGTGAGCGATGTCCTATCGACAACCTGCACCAAAAGTAGCAGCACGAGCTGGGATAGCCAGGGGATCTTCCTTGCCGTCAGTTCCACCTGCGCGTCTACTCAACACTACCACCCTTCCAACGTCAACCTACACCCGTACGGATGAAAGGAACCTGCAGAGACAACTCCAATATTGGTACACACCCCTTGTTACACTTCTGACAAAGCGGAGCCAGATACAACCAATTTCCGAGATAGCCCTGCCGGCGGTCTCTAGTCTAGTTGACACCCTGACCGACATGAATACTCAAGATAGAGAGCGGCGAATGGGAAACACACCTTAGTCGATCGCGGCCATACCTCCGGCATTTCTACACCCTCTGCCCCCCTTCTCTGCCATGTAAACGCCCACCCAAATGTCTGTCATGTTGTGACCATCTTGAGTTGGCCGTACTCCCTCTGACGCTCTGCTTCCTATGCTACATCTTGTCTACTATCGTCGAGATCTCTGTCCTTCCTTCTCATCCCGAGCCCGCGGAATTCCAAATGTACTGAAACATCCGAACATCAGACCCTCAAATATTGAAGCAAAGGGCGCCGTTCAAAGTGTACACACCAATCATTCCCGCCTCCACGGCTGCTTTCGATTTTCTTCCGAGACGAAAGCCCGATATACGTTGCAGATATATCTTGAACACGTGTCCCTCCACTTTTTTTGGTGCCGTGCACTCATGTCCCTCGTTGATGTTGGAGAAGGTAGACGTACATCGACTGAGATTTGTCACTTTCATCGAGGAAGAGGACTGAATAGCGCCCGCTCGTTGTGGACGCCACGTTTAGTGTCATGCCCGGAGCTCGGCGACGTTTCTGCGGACAAGAGATGGTCCAAGGCAGCATCGAGGAACAGTGAACATAATACCCACGTCGCATGCGAGATAATGCAGAGGCAATCACAACACCGTTGTCAAAGAAACAGGCAGAGAGCTCGTTTCCCGCAGACGCGTTTTCACGGCCTTTCTATCGTGCCTCTGCCTCTCTCCCAATAAACACTTTTTCTCTCTTCCCTCCGAACAGCAACTGAGGGTGCTCTCTGCTGCGGTAGAGGGGACCAAACTTACTGCACACAGTAGTCTCAGGTGACCAAGTCCCCAAAATGGTACCCTACCATTTTGTTCGCCTCACATACAGCTACAAGTTCTACCAGATACTTGAGTCAGTCCTCTCCTTTCCCGCACCTTCGAAAGAAAAGGGGTGGGTGGGTGGGAAAAGACTCCACTTCCTGTCAGCTCCAGAGGCTGGCATACCACTAGAAGCCTTCTATGTGACCACCTCGCTAGTTGTGTCTGCGGTACTCTCTCCCTGGCACGCTAAGACTCTGTGGACACAAGGCTTGAACAGAACGGTAACACATGCGACTCCTCCTCTCGACCGAGGGGCCCCCGCAGTACGCAATACGTTCCGGGTACCCCAATATAAACAGTATGGGAGTTCGAGATGTTTCAATAAACCTCGGTTCGTTTCGTCTACGCCTTTGTCTACGCCTTAAACAAACCTGTCCTTTGTTGTTTTCTTTCGAATATATTTATTAATATGTTTCTTAAGCCCGAGGGAAGAGAGAGATACCAAACTGGCAGAGAGCACGTCTCCCGCAGACACGTTTCTGCGGCCTTTCTATCGTGCCTCTGCCTCTCTCGCAATAACTACTGTCTCTCTCTTCCCTCCAAACAGAAACTGAGGGTGTTCTCTCCTGCGGTGGACGGAACTCCTGCGGTGGAGGGAACCAAACTTACTGCACACAGTAGTCTCAGATGACCAAGTCCCCAAAATGGTACCCTACCATTTTCTTCGCCAACATCGAGGTCATCATGACACTACTCGTGCAGTGGGATTAGCTCCTGTTATTGCCTACCTACCGCACAACGTGCTTTCCCCCGATTGCCTCCCGACTCGCTATGTCGTACCGAACGGGACACCACCCGCGAGTCCTCTACTGTGGGCGGCTCCTACACATTCCTCTGATTTCACCTGCCCGCCCTCTAGGATACTCGTTCCAATTTTTTGTTGCCCCTAACCGCCGTATACAGCAAATTCCCAAATCCTTAGCTAAATGGTGCAGCACGCATTAGTTTCTGGGATTCACCCCTATTTCTTAACGATTTGCCTCGAAGCTCCGCGGGCTTGGTCATACTTCAGAACTAGCACTGCACAACCTGTAATTAAGACACGATGTTACCGGCGCGTCATCGGGCAATGTTGCACAACATGACAACGACGCCACCGCCAGAGCAACTGCTCCGCCATCAGCTCTGTATCCCCATCATGGGTCGTTAACCTCATCCCGATTCTTGGATCGCCTGTTGCGATGTACGAGGAGAGCCCCGACCACGCCGGCGTAACGACGGCAGGAATAATCGGCACCCGGCGGTGATACGGATGGCTTCCTGCACACCGCCGCCGCATCGACCAGCTGCCCCGCTATGCGATTGAGGACCCGATGAGGTCGTCCATCAGGTCTGAGTTCGCTTGGGCCTTAAATCTCGCTGCAGCCCTTATTGCAATGCCGTCGGGCCGCCCTCATTCGGCCGTGTGTTTCAACTCACTCAGCTCTCGGCGACCCCTTCGATAGCGATCCTTTTGATTCCACCGGAACCCCTGGGCAGCGGTTTGCGTTCCGCGGAGAAGACCGTGCACAGCACGGGCGCCTGGCTGCTCCCCGAGCGGGCGTAAGCCCTGGCTCCCATGAAGACGGTCCCGGCGTGGTCGCGGCGTGGGGCACCCGGCGGACATACCCGCCGTCACGGCTTCTGAAAGGGAACACCTGGCGTTGCCGGTCGCCATCCCCGCGCACCGGTCCGCCCGCGTCCTGCCGCCCTGCCCAAGCGTGACCTCGATTCAACCTCCGTCTGCGAGTGTGCAAGCGCTCCCTTCCACAACAAGCAACAGGAACAAAACGAAACCGAGTTGATGTGTTTCGTCCACGCGAATAGCGGGAAAATTGGTATTAAAGTATTTCGTGCGTGCATCGCACGAATGCCGACTCTGTGGTAAATGTGGGTAGTGCTGTTGAAATAAGCCCCCCCAAACCAGGCCGCCCAAAATACGATTGATGTGTTTCGCCCCGGAACATACCGATCACATATCATCTGCACGATATACATGACCAACCGCGTAATCGCACAAACTCGGCGGCCGCAGGAACGGCACCGCTGTACGAAACAGGCGGCCCTACCACAGAACCAACAACAAATGTTGGTTGTTTTGTCCTGGCGGATACTAACAAATCCAACCATGTTCATGATTCTACTGGATAGTAAGAATCGCTCGAATGCGACAACCGCGGGAAGCACTGTTGTTGCTAGGGACACGCGCACACCCACGGCCACTATTCACGACTGATGTGTTTGGTTGTCGGCATAATATATCCGTGTGAATCGCCCACTGCGACAACCGTAGCACTGTTCAAAACCAAGCCTACAAACCATGGTCGCCAATCACAAATTCATGTGATTCGCCGTGGCAATGTTGAAAAACATATTTTGATTGCCATGACTGCCGGATTTGTGCGAATGCGCTGGCTGCATTAGACAGCGTTTCGCAACCGGAACTCCATCACCACTCGCAGAAAACCACTGGGACACGTTAAATTGGGTGGTCTACGCAGATACTGGCAACCAAGTTCTGATCGACATGTCTCCGGGAATCACACGAATGCGACGGCCTCGGTAGGCAACATCGTTGAACAACTACCACACCACCGCCAGCCACGACTGATGTGTCTGGTCCCGGCAGATACTGACCGCGCACAATATGTATGGATGGTAAGACTGCGTGAATCGTCAAAAAGCGACCATCGCAGTTGGCAACGCTTCGAAAACCGAACGCTCCCACCCTATCTGCAAAACATTGTAGACGTGTTTAGTTCCGTCGCCTACTTAGCTTTTTTTCCTCGTGATGCATTCATGGCTGCGTGAACCGTGCAAAGCGACATCTGTGATACGCCGCCAACTTCATGGCCGCGAAGCACAAGTGATATTTTGGTCCCCGCAAAGAAATGGGCTTCGTGGACCGCACGATGCGACACTCTGGTATGTTGTGCTGCGGAAAAACAAGCCTACCAACCACGGTCGCCAACCACGATCCCAGCAGAAATATACCTGCGTGAATCGCCCATTGCGACAACCCTGCTAGTTAGCACTGGTCAATACGAAGCCCACCGACTTGGACCGCCAAACACGATTGATGCGTCCGGTGCCGGCATAGACAAATCTGCGTCAATCTGCGACAATTCTCGCACGTAGCACCGTTCCGAATCAAGCTCACCGACCACGACCGCCAGACACGAGTCATGTGTTTGGTCCCGGCATAAACTGATCTGTGTGAATCGCCCAATGCGACGACCCTGGTACATAACCATGTTCAGAAACAAGAAGCTACCAACCACGGTCGCCAAACACGATATATGTGCTTGGTTCCGGCATGAACAAATCTGCGTGAATCGGCCGATGTGACAACCCTGACAAGTAGCACTGTTCCAAAATGAGGTTCACCAGCCACGGCCGCCAAACACGATTGATGTGTTTGGTCCCGGCATAAACTGATCTGAACAATCGCCTCATGCGACAACCCTGGTAGGTTGCTATAATGGACCACGAGTGACAACATCAAATATCGACATCCCTTGTCGGGGACAATAGATTTTGAAAGGTTTGTCCCGATATCCATTGTCAAAAACAGTAGATTTTGAAAGTTCCTTTCGACCTCCCTTGTCAAGGACAACAAAATATTCAATTTTTTTTGTCGATATCTGTTGTCAACCGTAACAGATGATCGATGGTTCCTATTGATATGAATTGTGCATAGCACCAGACTTTCAGCGGTTCTCACGGAAGCCATTGCCAATGGGTTCATGACATGTCATCGATATACATCGTTTACTGCAATATATTCTTGAGCGGGCTACCGATAGATGTCGAAACGCAACATCGATACTCGATATCTATTTGGGTAATCTGTCCTCAAGGTCGTAACGGATATATCCACTTGCACGAGAACATGTTCGAAGGCTTCTTCTTCTAATACTGCTAGCAGTGTCTACCGGAAGGAAGCCTTCGCAGTCTGTTGTTGCCAACGATGTCTATCGTGAAATTTGATTAGCATTTCAATTTGCAATAGATTGCACACGTCATCTGTCAATAGGCTCGGTCTTTGGCAAAAGTGCGAGAAATCCAGCGACCGATAACCCTTACCGACGGCAATATACTCGTCTCTGTAGCAGTAGAAATAGAAGCCTACCTGGTACACGGTCAATTTCGGGGTGTGGTAGGTAGCAGAAGCTCGCCAACCATGGCCGTCACCCACGATCGGTACCAGCAAAACAAATCCGCATGAATCGCCCCATGCGACAACCCTGGCAGGTAACACTGTTCGAAACCAAGCTCACCAGCCACTGCCGCCAAACACGATTGATGTGTTTGCTCCCGGCATAACCTAATCTGCGTGAATCGCTCCATGCGACAACCGGCGTTAAGTAGCGCTCAAACGTAAAACTCACCACCACGGCCGCCAAATACGGTTGATGTGTTACATTCCGGCGAAACTGATCTGCGCGAATCGCCCCACGCGACAACCCTGGTAGATAGCCATGTGCAGAAACGACAAGCTCACCAACCACGGCCGCCAAACACGATTGGTGTGTTTGGTTCCGGCATAAACAGACCGCGTGAATCGCCCAAGGCGACAGCTCGAGGAGGTACGTAGCGCTGTTGCGAAAACAAGTCCACCAACTCCGGCCGCCACACTCTACTCATGCGTGTGGTTCCGGCAGTTACACTCTGTATATCTGTGCGTGAATCGCCCCTGGCGACAACTCTCGTAGGTAGCGCTTGTTGAAAACAAAAACAAGTACAACGACCTCGGCCGCCACACACTTTCCATGTGTATGGTTCCGGCAGTACTCTCTGTACCTGTGCGTGAGTCGCCCCACGGCAACAACTCTCGTAGGTACCACTTGTTAAAACAAAACAAGTCCACCAACTCCGACCGCCACACCCTACTCATGCGTGGGGTTCCGGCAGTTACCTTCTCTGTATTCATGCGTGAATCACCCCCAGCGGCAACTCTCGTAGGTAGCGCTTGTTGAAAAAACAAGTCCACCAGCTCCGGCCGCCACACGCTATTCATGTGTATATTGGTGTCGGCATTTGCACTCTCTCTTTTTTTTTTTTTTTCTCCCATCATTGGACTCTGTCGTCTGCCCCTCTGGCCCCTATCCTCCACTTCTACCAGATAGAAGACCCAACCGGGGTCACCTAGGAGGGGGGGTTGGACCCCCTCCTGCGGTTCCTGCCTGAGATATTTTTAACGCCAGAAGGGTACAGCAATCCCTTCCCTCGCGACTTGTTAAGTCGATCAAGTTTACTAACAACGCACTTTGCAGCGCGTAGCTTCCAACGGAGACCAGGATTTTATAACTAGTGACAAAAAAACTATGTTCATGCGTGAATCGCCCACAGGCAACAACCCTAGAAGGAAGCGCTGTTGACAAACAAGCCCTCCAACCACGGCCGCCGCACACTTCTCATGTGTGTGGTTCCGGCATTCACACACTTCTGTATTCATGCGTGAATTGCCCACAGGAAACAACCCTGGTAAGTAGCGCTGTTGACAAACAAGCCCACCAACCACGGCCGCCACACACTTCTCATGTATGTGGTTCCGCCATTAATACTCTTCTGTATTCATGCGTGAAACGCCACACAGGCAACAACCCTGGTAAGTAGCGCTGTTTCAAAACAAGCGCACCAAACACGGCCGCCACACACTATTTATGTGTGTGGTTGCAGAGTTCGTACTTTCTGTATTCGTGCGTGAATCGCCACGCAAGCAACAACCGAACCCTGGTAAGTAGCGCTGTTGCAAAAACAAGCGCACCAACCACGGCCGCCACACACTATTTATGTGTGTGGTTCCGGCATTCGTACTCTCCGTATTCATGCGTGAAACGCCACACAGGCAACAACCCTGGTAAGTAGCGCTGTTGCGAAAACAAGCCCACCACCACGGCCGCCACACACTATTTATGTGCGTGGTTCCGGCATTCACCCGCTCTGTATTCATGCGTGAATCGCTCCACGGCAACAACCCTGGTAAGTAGCGCTGTTTCAACACAAGCGCACCAACCACGGCCGCCACACACTATATCGAATTTTGGTCCTAGACACGCCAGAGTGATGAACAACGGCAACAACCTGCAGCAGCAGGGTCAGGGTCCCCCCCAGCAGCTGCAGCCAGCGCAGCCAGCGCAGCCAGCGCAGCCAGCGCCACCTCCACCGCCACCACCGCCGCCTCCCAACGGACCACCGCCCGCAGCTAACCAACAACAGAGCAGCGGCGGCGGAGGAGGAGCAGCAGCGGCAGCTCCCCATGGTGGCGGACAGGCAGTAGCAGCAGGAAACCAGCCAGCAGGGGCGGTGGGAAACCAACAGGCGGCGGGAAACAACAACGCGCCCCCCGCAGCAGGAGGAGACCAGAATGCGGGCGGAGCCGCGCCAGCCGGGCTGGGAGGCCCACCTCCCCCCATCAACCCAGTCCAGCTACTGCTGCAGATGTCTGTACTCCTAAAAGAGCAAAGCGATCGACTCGGCAACCTGGAGCTCAGGATGCAGCAACAGCAGCAGCAGCACCCCCAGTACCAACAGCAGCAGCAGCAGCAGCAGCAGCAGCAACAGCAGCAGCAGCAGTACCACCAGCAGCAGCAGCTCCACCAGCAACAGCAGCATCAGCAGCAGCCGCAGCAGCCTGGCCACCTCCCCCCTGCCGGCCTCCAGCAGCAAGGCCAGCCCCAGCCTATTAATCTCCCGCTAGGCGGCCAGCTCGTGCTACAGCCCCAGCAAGCACAGGCTCTGGGCCCAAATATTAACGTGTTAAACCAGGGCCTTAACACCCAGGTACAAAAGGAGAGGTTTCGCCGCGACACGAAGGCATGGGGAGACGAGCCCGCGGCGACGCTGTTTCTGCTGCGCGGTGGGTGGTTCGTTGGCACCACGCTGTCAAAGAACGCAATTGCCCAGCTGCTCCGCAAAGTGGCCTATCCCGACGCCGAAATGATCGATTCGTTGATGACCATCGCCAACGTCCATATCGCCAAGTTCTCCCCACCCCTCCCTACCGGGTGGACCCCGCAGCCACGCGACTTCATCGTTCACCTCGAGACGTTCGCGAAAGCGTTCTTCGCCGTGTTGGACCATGGTACACACGCCGCAGGCGAATCATCGACCGGCCGCAGGCAACAGTTGAAAGCCGAGATCAGCCGCATTGTGTCCAACGCCCGGGACTACCTCAGCCTTCATTCGGCGGAAATCATGGGTCAAGAAGCAGCGGTGAAGACGCGCCTGATCACCGACACCAACACCGACATCAACGAGTATCTCGGGAACATCTCAGACCTTGGCGCCGCGATCCGCGCCGACCACGACATATCCCCGCCGGCGGCTGACGACGTGCAACCCGTCCCCCCCCCTGCGTTTTCGCGGCTGCGCGGCCTCACCGCGGAAGGCAACGCCAACGCCATCGTCGGAAAGCTGAACAACGGCCTGGCCGGGCTCCCGCAGCCACAGAAGAGGAAAGCGTCAGCGAGCAGCGCCACGAGCGGTCATACAGCATCCCGCCCGCGGATAACCGCAGCACCCGTCGCCAACCAACACGCGGTGGCGACGCTGTCCCCGTTCCAGCAGGACCTCCTCACGTGGGGAACCCCCCACCGCGCGTGTCACTCCCACTGGAAAGGACAAAAGTGCACCCGCCCGCATTGCGCCCTCAACCACGTACAGGTTCACCCCAGCGTCGCCCCCCCCGGTCCGCCGCCCATAGCGCCAGTCCGGGCCCCCGCACCCGCGACCGCCCTTGCCCCTGCCCCCGCACCCGCCCCTGCCCCCGCTGCACCACGCCCCGTAGTCGCCCGTTACAGCAACAACTACAGGCCACACGGAGCAGCAGGTGCCAACTCCTGACAATACGGGCCCCATCCAGAGGTGGGGCCAACGCGGGCGAGGAGGGCGGATGACCCCACGGTAGCAGCTTTTGTAGACAGGAGCAGGACCGTGGCGCTAACTGAAGCGCCTCTTCCCGGGTTGGTGGCACCGAACGTGTTCTACGGTGAGAGAAGAAGTACCCGCCCGAGTAATCAAGTACGAGTAGTGAGGAACATGAAATTACTGCAGACCCAGAGCTATTGGACCCCTCTAACCAAGGAGTAGAACAACCGTGTACTCGTAGAAGTACCAGCCAAAGTAGACCACGCACCAATAGTGATGAACATGAAATTACTGCAGAACCAGCGCTAATGGACCCCTCTAACCAAGGAGTAGAACAACCGTGCGCTAGACTTGAACAAGTGAGAGAAAAAGATCCCCGTAACACGGGAGAAAACAATAGACCCGGCGTGAACGCTGGAAAAGACCCCCGTTACCGGGGAGAAAAAGACCCCTCGCACCAGGGAGAAGATCGCAAGAGTGCTAGACCCAATACGTGTATTGGAGACAAAGACAAAGAAAGACCTAGTGGGAACACTAGAAAAGACCCCCGTTACCGGGGAGAAAAAGACCCCTCGCACCAGGGAGAAGATCGCAAGAGTGCTAGACCCAATACGTGTATTGGAGACAAAGACAAAGAAAGACCTAGTGGGAACACTAGAGAAGACCCCCGTTACCGGGGAGAAAAAGACCCCTCGCACCAGGGAGAAGATCGCAAGAGTGCTAGACCCAATACGTGTATTGGAGACAAAGACAGAGAAAGACCTAGTGGGAACACTAGAGAAAACCCCCGTTACCGGGGAGAAAAAGACCCCTCGCACCAGGGAGAAGACCACAAGAGTGCTAGACCCAATACGTGTATTGGACACAAAGACAGAGAAAGACCTAGTGGTAACACTAGAGAAGACCCCCGTTACCGGGGAGAAAAAGACCCCTCGCACCAGGGAGAAGATCACAAGAGTGCTAGACCCAATACGTGTATTGGAGACAAAGACAGAGAAAGACCTAGTGGGAACACTAGAGAAGACCCCCCTTAGCGGGGAGAAAAAGACCCCTCGCACCAGGGAGAAGATCGCAAGAGTGCTAGACCCAATACGTGTATTGGAGACAAAGACCCCTACGGCAAGAGGGACTCGGATAGTGACGGGTCGGCAGCCTTGCCACCTCCTTATGGGAAGCTACTGGCTGAAATGTGGAGAGAACAAAAGGAATGCCTAGCACGTGGTACACGACTTGACGAAAAACAGGAAATCATTCACGAACTTGCGAAGACTGGTAGCATGCTTCTAAAAACGAACGACGGAAAGTTGGGAGACGTCGCGAGGGAAATCGGCGGCACCTTGGTGTCACCGCCGCTAAACCTGAGCGACCTCGAACAACACTTCGGAACCAAAAAACACTTCCCAGACTTAGCTAATCTCATAGACATCGTAGACAACGGTGTGCCAGCAAAAACGCACGACAGCCCGCCTAACCTCGAGAGCGCTCTTCGATACGGAAATCACAGTACGATAGACGCCCACACGGAACTGGTGTGGAAGAAGCTGATAGACGACGTCGAACAGAACAGATGCCTCATATTCGACGTAGCGGACGCGGCTCGCATGAAGGGCGTTCGCGTATCGCCGCTAGGAGCTGTGGTAGGAAAAAAAATCAGAATCATCAACGATTTTTCTTTTGACCCCAAACTAATGCGCGGACAGAAGGGAGGAGTCAACGTGGATACGGTAACAGAAGAAGTACCCGACTGTTTGTGCGGAGAGACTCTACCTGCTTTCCTTGCTGAAATAACGCGCTTGAGAGTCAAATGGCCTGACAAGAGGATACTAGTGTCCACAGCGGACGTGAACAACGCTTACCGAAACGTGAGAGTTGCGCCAGACGATGCACAAAAATTCTGCTATGTGATAGGAGACGTACTAGTCGCCGACTTTAGACTGACGTTTGGATGGGCAGGTTCGCCCGGTTTTTGGGGAGTCATGGCGTCCGCTGCTGAAACACTCACACCGCAACACCAACGTACACAACGTACAACTAGTAGACGAAGGGATCGAAATGATGTCACATGTAAAAATAGTCGAGCCGTGGGAAGACGGACCACCCGCCCGGGTGCCCCGAGACGCCAATGTGAAACCGCATGACGGAGGCGGACCCCACGACGATGTCTCGTGCGGGGTGTACGTAGACGATTTCGCTTTACTGAAAGTACAACATGCGCCAGACGACGCTTCAGCGCTGGTAGCCTCCGCGTCATTAGCGTCTGACTGTGTGAGACTCTTCGGGCCAGCAGAGGCGGGCCAAACGCCCATTCTCGCCCCGAAGAAAAGCACAGACTGGAACACGAAAGTGGACTTTCTTGGACACACGATAGACACCCATAAAATGACGATCGCAACAACACATGAGAGGATCGATGCGATAAGGACCGCGCTAGAGAACGATTGGCCACAGACCAGAGAATTCGCTAGTGTGCAAGAAGTCCTGAGTATGGCTGGAAAACTCTGGAACATGACATATGTCATGAGGGCGGGGAAATATTTCGTGTGGCACCTCTTACGCCTCACTGGCCTACACGACAAGGCTAACAGACGGTCGAGAGAGAAGAGGCAGGTACGCCTCGGTTGGGAGTTCCATGGAGACCTAGACTTCTGGAGATGGGCGCTGAAAGTTAAACTGGCGGAGAAAGGAGAGTCACTTAGCGCGTTTTTCTTTAACCACGTCCAACGCACGCCTTTCCGTCACTACCTGTCGGATGCTAGCTTCGACGCAGTCGGCGGACACTGTCCCGAACTAAAGGTATTCTGGCGGTATCGATTTAAACCCGCGTTTACCGCGGAGCTGAAAAGGAAAGCGGAAGCCAAAGAAACCAGCGCGATCACGATCAACACGCTAGAACTGCTCGGAATGATAATTACATGTTGGGTGGTCCAAATGGTCGTGGGAGAAAAGCCGACGCAACACGGACAAGCTATCATGATGAGGGGAGACAATATGTCGGCGGTGTCATGGGTGAACAGATGTGGGGGCTCGAGAGACAGGCGAGCGGGACTGCTCATGAGACTGCTTGGTCGCATGGAGATTGAAAACGGATGGTGTCATGTGGCAAAACACATCCCGGGACGCGAGAATACCCTCGCGGACGGGATATCTAGATGGAAGTCAGAGGACGTAGAAGTCAATGTGGAAAGACTCACGCATGATAATAACTGGCGAATGCAAGACATCGGAGACACCGGAAGAGAGCTGATTGGAATGATACTGCAAGAGAAACTCCAGAACCAAAGAATGGATGGCCTCGTATGGAGCCGCATGGCAAGCGTGTAAAGAAAAGAAGTAATAAGAGTAAGACGAGAATGATGAGCAAAATAACTGAAGAAGGTGTAATGACCCTAACGTGTTCAAGTACAGGAAGCGAACACGGGACGAAGGGAACGAGCGATGAAGGCGAAAGGCTCCTCAGGATAATGGAGCACGGCTCCCTGAACGCGAGCACGCTGAAAGGATACCACAGCAAGTGGGACACGTGGACAGATGAAAGAGCTAAAGCGAATCTGAGTCCATGGTTGTACGAGGAGGACGGCGTGGATAGCGCAGTGAGAGAGCTGACTGTGTTTATGGCATCGAGGTGCTTAGTGTATAAGAACCAGAGCCAAACGGTGAAGGGGTACCTCGCGGCTATCAAGTACTTCCATAAACTGTACGCAGGCTGGGAGCTGCCCACGTCGCACTTCAGGGTGGCAGCTGTTGGGAACGCAATAGACAGACTGCATGCGAGGGCAGAGACGAAACAGTTGGTAAGGCAACCGCTCACCGTGCCGATGATTATAGCGGGGAGAGAAAGAGCGCTGACGGATGTTTTCAGACTAGTGACGTGGATGGGGATCGCTCTCTCGTATTTCTTGCTGTGCCGAGCGTCTGAGCTGTGGGCCTACCACAACGGATTAGTACACGCCGATTTTTGTATTACGAGGGGGAACCTCGTATTCTTCGAAGGATCGTGTCGGCTAGCGTGGGACGAAAGAAGGCGGGCAGACAGAGTAGAAGTGACTTTTCGCGCATCAAAAGCGGACCAAAAGAGGCGAGGCGCGGTAGTGACGAGAGAGAGAGTAACGCGGGACGAGGAAGTGGGACAGATGGCTGAGAAGATGGGGGCGCTCGAGATTTTGCTGAATCTGCTTGACGTGCACCCAGAGTTAGGAAGTACCGCGCCGCTCATGCAGTCGGTCAAGCAGGGACGGTGGGCAGTAGTGTCGAGGTCGGAAGCAACAACAGCGTTGAGAGACATGGCGAGAAGAGTAGGAGAAAACCCAACGCACTTCGCGCTACACTCAGGGAGGATAGGTGGTGCGACGCAACTAGCAAAGCAGGGCGCATCGGTTATTCAGATTCAGAGGGCGGGAAGGTGGAAGTCAGGAGCCTTTATGACGTACGTTAGGGCAGGAGGGGAAGGCGCTAATTATGTATCGCGCGCACTAGCGTCTAGTTGAAGGGGAGAAACAGCGTGGACAAGAGCGCCGAATATCGGGCCGCGCAGTGGGATATGACCTGGGCATAGACGTCGGGTTGGCCCGATAAGTGATACCTAGTGAGTCCGAGAGGAAGTCAATGGTTCGGTTCATAGGTTGGATTTTTGTTTTGATATTTCTTGGTTTCGGCGTTTCTGATTTCTTGTCGCTTTTTCTAATAATCCAAATTTCTTGAGCAAATCACAAAACGAAGGATTCGGTATAACCGTGAATCCGTGGTTTGTGGAAGCGTACCGGAAATTTCGTGAAAGAGCGGCGAGAGACAAAAAAGGGTATACGGGGGTATAGCTATGTACAGGGTACAGAGAAGAGAGAGAGGTTGGCAGAAGCTTTTGGGATCCTTGGGAAGCCGAGGACCTCGAAGGGAAAAACGTTGCATCGCCCGCAAAGGCAGTGCAGCAAAGCAGCAGCGAGAGAAAAGAGTTTTCGTTTGGGACTTGATCGAATTTTCCCACCCACCCACCCTGTCGCTCAAGAGAGGAGGGATCAATGGGAAGAGAAAAATCTGTCTAGTACCAAATTTGTTCTCCAATTTGCGTTGACTTTTGTGTGTATGGGGATATGACCTGGGCATAGACGTCGGGTTGGCCCGATAAGTGATACCTAGTGAGTCCGAGAGGAAGTCAATGGTTCGGTTCATAGGTTGGATTTTGGTTTTGATATTTCTTGGTTTCGGCGTTTCTGATTTCTTGTCGCTTTTTCTAATAATCCAAATTTCTTGAGCCAATCACAAACTGCTTTTTTTTGTGGTGCGCTGCGTGACAGCTGCACCCTGATCACAGCGCTCCCACTGCTGTTGAGTGTGCGTGCATGCATGCGTGTGCGTGTCTGTGTTGCCCCCTCAACCCCAGCACACGAACTCGCACCCGAACAGCGACAGGAAGTACACATACATGCCCGGCAGCCCTGTACGAAGTGCTATGTATCGCATTTCAAGCGTTGGGGAGAGGGTGTTTTTTTTGGGGCGGGGGCACATCGAAGTCAAACACGCTCTCTCAAGTAGAGCAGAGAAATACTCTTGCGGTGCGTCACCAGAAGGCAACTGCGTGCTCTTCCTCCTCTCTGCCCTTTGCTGGCGGTGCTGCCACCTCCTCTACGTCGTCGGTTGCCGCGGTTCGTTCCGGCGCTCTTTTTCCCCCTTGCCTCAACCTGCGTGTGACGGGCGCGTGTTGCTGACCTAAAGCCGCGCAACAACCAACCCCAACTTGGTTTTCTGACCGTGCAGCCTACCCCTTTTTGTGTTGGTGGCGCGCCAACTCCAGGGCCTTTGCGCTGGGCGCTGGGTTTTATTTGGGCGGCCGCTGGACATGTTCTTGCAGACTGTGTGTGTGCGTGTGGGTGGTGCCTGATGATGTGTTGTGTGTGGTGCCTGATGTGTTATTTCAAAGAAAGCTGCTAATTCGAAAAGTTGGCAAAATTTTCCACTAAACGAGCCTCCCTCCGCTGTTAATCTGATTATTTTTTCCTTATCTTGGGTTCTGGCGAGACTGTCAGGAACAATCCTCAGACCGATGGCTCAATTCTTAATATAGCTGGCATCACTGGTATAAATCATCAGTGTACTTTAAAAGACTCGAAATAAGTCCAGTACCCAGCCGGTTTCCCTTCACTCACTGAAAAGACTCCACCACATCCCGTTCGACTGTGGGTATATCTCGAATGGGTAGTCTTTCTGTGTGTGTTTTTGTTATTCCTTAATTTCCTTATTTCAGCTTTTTTTTGGGTCCGAAAGTGTCAAATGCGGAACTACTGCTGCTGTATTTTCAGAGCGTATGTATGCATACATAATCCAGATGACTGCGTAAACTTCGTATGGTGGCAACAGCCGTGACAGCCAGCGCTGTCGAAGCAGGCCCACCAACCTCGGCAACCAAACCCGGTTGATGTGTTTAGTCATTGAATCACGTGCGACATGGGTGATTGATTGTGTACGCCACCGAATCAAAAGAAAATACTCCACTTCCTGTCAGCTCCAGAGGCTGGCTGGCACACCACTAGAAGCCTTCTATGTCACCACCTCGCTAGTTGTCTTTGCGGTACTCTCTCTCTGGCACACTAAGACTCTGTGGACACAAGGCTTGAACAGAATGGTAACACATGCGACTCCTCCTCTCGACCGAGGGGCCCCGCAGTACGCAATAAGTCCCGGGTACCCCAATATGAACAGTATGGCAATTCGAGCTGTTTCAATATACCTCGGTTTGTTTCGTCTACGCCTTTCTCTACGCCTTAAACAAACCTGTCCTTTAGGAGGGCGGGTAATCTGTTGTGACTTCAACTTTTCTAGTGTAGGATGCAGATTTCTTCTTTTTTTGTGCTTTCCTGAGTCAGCCGTAGGTGACATGCTACGAGCTGCAGCAGCCATGCGTTTGTTTGGCTTAACGTGAGACTTTGAAGAGATATTCATAGCGGAGGAGGGTCGACTATCGAGGTGCTATGCCAGGTGTAAAGAAGTGGGCAAGTACCATCTCGAAGAGTTAGAGAGAATCAGCACGACGAACGTTCGCTGTACATCCGTCTTTCCGCAAGAATGATGTCTCGAACAACTTTTGTCCGCTATCACGCGCCTGTTTTTTTTGCTCCTTGAAGCCCTCGCTGTTTTGCTCCTTGAAGCCCTCGCCGTTTTTTGCTCCTTGAAGCCCTCGCCGTTGTCTCGCGATATGTCTTCACGTGAGTGAGAGCAACCTCACCCAGGCGACCTTCAGTAAGGGTGGCGGCCTTCAAGGTTTTGCCATCATGTGCAACCCAAGAGGCCAAAGCACACTGCCGTTTGCTCCCACCGGAAATTTGTGGGAGATGTATTTTTTTATGCTCCACATCGAAAAGCAAAGATGACAAGTATTTTGTTTGAATTTGCGGTTGCTCATCATGCACACGTCGCTGCACACGAGAGAAAGCGTGATTCCGAGCGCTGCAGCAGCTGGCGTGCTGCGTTGCCTTTTTCGGCTGTCTGACGTACGTACGTATACTACATGGAAGATCGGTCCATTGGTGCTTGGTTTTCCGCTATATTCACCCGCGATATGCTTCCCATCTACACTCTCTACGCTCGTCACTCGAGACTCCTTCATGATTTGTGTACCGTTTGGCTTGGAACTTTGTGTGACGAAGGCTAGAAGTAGTAGGGCCAGGCAGACCATAAAGCGCACTCTCAGCGCGCCGGCTGGTGCAGGCAGCGAACTTTACGCATGCTTGTGTGGGGTGCTCTCTCTGCTCTGCCTAAAACTGACGAATCGGGGAGATCCAATCTATTTATTGGCCAAAATTCCTGCAGTGAGTGGCATCCATATGTACACAGAGCCCTAATACCGATGCCTCGATACCAACCAAGATCGTTCGTATCTCTGCATACCACACCAGGACGGGACCTACAGACCCAGACGTACCCCATTCGTGCCAATGGCCAGCTATGTCGGACCCACTAGTGCACGCATAGTGCCTACTGCTGTACTAAAGCACTCCGTGGAAATCCACAAACCCATCGTGATCTCGGTGACGGTCTCGGGACTGTCAGGTTCGCCCCTTCATCGACCTGCCACCCGCCGCCCAGCCCGCAGCAGACAGCAGTGACACGGCGAGCCCTTACGTCGACGTGTAGGTCCCCGTTGTCCGCGAGAAAATGAACCGAATATAAATGTACGTGACATAAGAATGTAAGACGTTTCGTGTGAACAATTGCGCAACCCGCCGGCAACGACCGTCGAATGCTGGATGGATACGGGATTCCCGAGAGGAACCAGCAATTTCCCCGAAATTCTCAGCCCGGAATTCTGATGGTGTGACAGAGCCCTTACAACATGTCGAGATGCCTGCTGATTCCAACCAAGGTCACATCTCTGCATACCACACCAGAACGGGACCTACATACAGCAGACCCGAACTGTCCCCATTCGTCCCAATGGCCAGCTATGTCGGACTCATTCGTGCACGCATGGGGCCTACTGCTGTACTTGTACAGCACTTGGAGATCCACAAACCGATCTCGGTGTGATCTTCTCGGGACTGTCAGGTTCGCCCACTCATCGACCTGCAACCCGCCGCCCACAGACATGTGACATGAAGCCCTTGCGTTGACGTGTAGATCCCTGTTTTCCACAAGAAAATGAACCGAACGTGAATGCAAGTGACATAAGAATGTACGACATGTTCGTGTGAGCAATTGCACAATCCGCCGGCTCTTTCGAACACACGCTCACACTTTCAGGCTCCATTGACGCCCACAATACAATTTCGACCAAAAGATCATGCGTGACATCACATGTGGAATATCCGAGATGTTGGATGTACTCACAGCATCAACAGATTATTGCGAGCAAGAATTTCCCGAGCAGATGGAGCGGGGAGTTTGGGGGTTCAATGGTTGCTATGGATTAGATTTGGTGGTACCAACTTTATCACATATTGCAGGTTTGAGGGTATGGGTGTCTACAACGGAATTTGTGTGCGTGGCTTGTGGTTCCTCACTTCCTTTTTCTGTGTATAATCAAGTCCTTTTTTCCGGCTCTCACGCCAACCCCGGCTTCCACGCCCATACTCCGGCTATCACGCCAACCCGGCTTCCACGCCTTCAGGACTCCCACGTCCCTACATATACCTTTACATCAGGGCCACCACGCCACCCGGCTTCCACGCCACAACTATATTATACACGAGCTTCCACGCTCCACCACGTAGAAGGGCTTTCACGCCCGCGGATAGTTTCTACATTTTGACCGTTGGCAGTACCCAGCTGCTGGCACCTTTTGTTTCCCACTACGGGACCCCGCGCCGAGGCACCCACGCACAAAGCTACTCAACACGAGAGAACGTCATCTGCCCTCTCGCCCATCAGCTCACACCCTGCTTCTTCTCGCCCTATCTGCACTCCCAGGCAGCTCAAGAACTGCTGAGGCCTCCAAGAACGCACTGTGAGGGTCGGTGTTGTGTCTACTATATAATGTATGTCGTGGCAGTCCACTGTGTAGATGATTTCCTTTATCAGGTATCCTGCCGCTCGCTGTAGGGCAACCCGACCTACTGCATGCGTTGCACACAGAATTTGTTTCAAAGTTGTTCACACCGGGATGTTTGTGATGTTTAGGTGGTTTTCTCCTCGATCCAGACGTAGCCGTGCGCTCTTGGAACTGCAGGCAGTGGCAGCCATGATCTGCTCACCCGTAGAGGAAAGAACACAACCCACATGTCTCCCAATTTCTCTTTCAATCCCGAAGTGAGATAGTGCCCAAACTCTCCAAGGCCGTCGGAGAAATAGGATGCAACGCACCTTTTCTGGGTCCGATCTACCGTGAACCTAATACTTGCAGCCCCCTGCCTGTCGTTTTCCCTGCCTAGGAGCCTACCTAGCGGGGACGTTGTACGTGGTGCAAGTATAGAATGCCCCACACACCAGTCATGCTTGCAGTATCGCGAACCCTTGATCGCGTTTTTCGACAATCGATTCTCCTCCCAGACTCCACAAGCCTTTGTACAGAGGATGCAAATGGAAAAAGAGTGAAAGGGCAAAGAGCCGCGAATAGACCACCTCGCACGTACGCCTGACAAACAATGGTCTTTTGCTGTTCAGGCGTCAGCTTCCCAGCAATTTCGAGGTCAAGATGCATCTCCTTTCGCTGGCGCTACCGACGCTCCTCCTCGGGGTCGCCATTGGTAAGAGGCAATGATGTACGAAGTATGACTCTCATTGATCGGGAAGTGGATCGTCCTCTGAAACTCTGCCTACAACTACAATCACTCGGTGAATGAATCGGGGGCGTGTTCCGGTCATTGTACCACAGCAGCCGAAGCAGAAACAGTATCTCGGCGCTCCCACGAGCGGCTTCAATGCTCCCGAGCTGCTGAGGCATCGTGTTCTACGCGCATGCAGACAATGAGTTTAGGATGAGTCCTACCTCAGATGGGTCAAATGTCACAAGCAACACGATTTGACCGCTTGTGGTCCCTCAAGCCCGCTTACACCTAAACTATTCAAGGAACGAATATATTCCCCGAGGACCGGAGCGTATTCTCCGAAACTATTAGTTAGCGACCAGGGCATAGTCTGGAGCATCAAGGGGAATCATCTTCCATACAGAAACGAAGTGAAGTACGTACTGTAGGCAAAACCGTCCAGCTCCCAGGCGTGAGTGTACAAACGTGCGTGCCTCCTGTGTCTTCGCACATTTGGAGCAACCTTCTCGGTTCGTGAGATTATCGCGTCGTCTGACTGTTGCCGGAGCAGGTCAGTCCGATGATTCATCTTACCTCGGGTGCTTCTCGGACCCTGCTGAGAACCGCGTCTTCGAATGGCAGTCTTCTACCTCCGCTATGACCGCAGATGTGAGCGATCGATCGATGATGGGCGGACGCACGCTAAGATATCTGTGTTAGTTGTTTGCGTTGCGATGTCAGCACGAAGGGGTCTGCGCGCGAGTTTCATTGCGTTGTTGGCACGATGGCGTCTGCGTGCGAGTTGAAGTGCACTCTTTTCGATCTGCTCACGGCAGTTGGTGTTGCTCATGTGGTCAGGAAATCGCACAGGAGTCATCCACGCTTTCAAAGTCGCTTCGTCGCCCCTGAAGCACTCAGTGTGGCCATGGCGTTTTATGCGGACGTGCCCACCATTGCTCCACGCGCCCCCTAGTACTGACCATCGACGGCTTTCATGCAACCCTTCGACCACAGGAGTGTTCGGAGCTCTGCTCCGGGTCGGACTTCTATGGGACCCAGTATTCGACAGAGGTAAGAATCTTCAATTGAACACAATAGCATCATACCCTTATGCCGATCAACAGAGAAGGTGACGAACGGCATCATGGTCGCAGAAAAGACTGGAATACGGCTCAGTGATTCGGGGATGGAGGTCGCGGGACCAAATGCACAGTCGAACCTTGGGGCATCATGCCTTCTTTGTGCCCCTGAACAAGGACAACCTCCGAAGCCAAAAGGTTTGGCAAGGTCCCCGGTGTACAATATTTTGACTGACTGTTCGTTTCTTGACCCCTGTAGTGCTAGGCTACACAAGCGAGGATAGTGGTTCTGGTTTCAGCTTCTATCGGAATCAGTGATCGCTCAGAATCACCTCGTGATCTATTCGGAACGGTCGACTCGCGATTGGGGGCAACCCACATGATGACAGCATCCTTCGCGAATCGAGATGCTGTGTGATACTCCGTATTTGATTTTCTTTTCTCCTCGGACGACCGTGGTTCGACACCACTACCACCACCACGGTTGCTTTCCTCGCCCCACTTTCCACAGGGAACAACATCGCACGCCGCTCTCGCAGCCCCGACACCCGTGCACTCCTTTGAAACCACCAAGTTTTTCATTCCGAACGTACGTCGTTCGTTTCAAAACAACAGTGCTGGTGCGGTGACAACGTTGAATACGCCATCAACGGCCCCAGCGACTGCGACATGCCCTGCTCCGGCAACTCTGACGAGATCTGCGGCGGGGCGTACGCTCTCTCCGTCTACTCCAACGACCCCGACTACCTTGGGTGCTGGAGCGATCCCTACTCGGCGGAAACGCGGCTGTTTCCCATCCTGATCGACGCATCGGACGACATGACTACTGCGGTGAGCAACCACCTTATGAATGCAGTAGAATAGAGACTGCTCGTCGTACAACACGCCCAGTAGCTGGATTCGGGGTTCGTGATTGTGAATGGTGTGCATGTTCCTCACTCTCCGAGGCTACCGTGATGTGCCGCATATTGGTGTCAATCCACGTGAAGAGCCATAGACTACATCAGGGACTTCAAGAGGGTAAGTGATTATCGACCTCGTCAACCCATCCGACAGAATGGTCAATGATGAGGCCAGGAAACCCCGTTGGCGTCGCGTGCTGCGGCCGCGGGCGGGGATGGAAGAATGATCGACGAGCTCCTTCTTTACGGGCAGCCGAATCGAGTAGCTCTCTTTCAAACCGCTATTACTGTATAGAGTTGTAGGTTCGTTTATCCAACAAACGAGGTTTGTCAACCCGTCGCGCTTCAACGCTAACAGCTACGTGCGGGTTGTTCTATCACGTCAGCATCCCAACACAACACGAATTGCATGAGTGGACAACCTACATTTTCGAATTGACCTGTGCGCCACAGCTGATGGACAAATACTCACCAGTTCCGAAACGATACGTCATTCGACGTCCGGGTGTATTCCACGCTGCAGGTCTGCGAAGGTCTCTGCGCCAATTACGCGTACTACGGGACGCAGTATGGAACCGAGGTGAGATGAGCCTATCGCTTCCTCTGGCGAGAATCGTCACAGCCTGTGACTTCGTCATTCAAGTCAGGAGCCCTCGGAGGCGTCATTAAACCTGCCCGTTCCGAGTAAAGAATAAGACTCTGTCTCGTACACTACGCTTGTTTAGAAGGCAACCTCCTCTCTAGTCCCTATACCGCGAGGAGATTGACATGCTTGCTGACCGACAAGTCATTGCCTCATGATCGGGTTCCAAGTTTGCATCGGCTTCAGTGAGAGAAGGAAGAGCGTGCCAGACTGCAACAGGCACATGGCGGGATTGTTTTCACTGTAGCAGACTACGTGCATACACAGTACGGTAGTACAGACAGGGATACGATCCTGGTGCGCGCGGCGTCACGAAGCTTTCCTCTTGCCCTGCCGCGCTTCCGGACGTTGGCTCACACGGGTGGCCAAGGCAGGTTGTATATCCGATGCACAACCTCCTCACAACCTCCCTAGGGTAAGGTTGTACGCCGACATATATATGCTAGCCCCGCATCACGGGTTGCGTCGTTGGTCCAATCAATAGGGCGGTCTGGCAGCGTAAACAGTGTATTGTGCAAGGTCGATCCCCAACGTCCCAACCCGACCCCAGCGAGGTTGGGCACCAGTTACAACCTCCTTTGGCCACCCGTGCAGTCTATCAAACTCCGCCCTCCATTTATCACGCTCAAAAATTGATCCATCTCTTCGTGAAAAATGAATGTTCTCGCCCTTGGTTGTGCTCCTGTTTGTATCGTCGAAACAGTGCTGGTGTGATGAGGGCACGGCCGACTATACGCGTCGTGTATGTCACGACGTCACGATGAAACCCTCGCCCTCTCGTTCACTGCGCTCCCCTACCCCCCCTTTCTGGATACTCTCGAACGCAGTGCTGGTGCGGTGACGAGGACGCCGACTATGATGCGAACGGTGCCAGCAACGAGTGCGTGATGCCCTGCGCGGGCGACACCAGTGAGACATGTGGAGGCTTCGACTGTATGAGTGTCTACCAGAACGAAGTGGACATCCCTGTGGACCCCGGGTACCGTGGCTGCTACTCCGACCCAGGCACCAACCGTGTTTTCGTGCAGGACACTTCCTCTGACGAGATGACCGCAGAGGTGAGTGAGAGGGCAACAGAGGCGTGTCTATAGTCCGTGCACAACAATGAATCACCCCCAGCACAAATGACAACTTTTCTCTGCACACAGGTGGTTGTTCCGAAATCTGAAAGTACCGGCAAACGCCATGTTTCCAGGCGCATGGCGTGACGGAGACTTTTTTTTGTTTTTTTTTTCCTTGACTTTTTATCCCCGAAACACCTTTAAAACTTGATTCGTTTACACAGGGTGGTGTTTATTGCCGATGCCAAAAAAATCAACGGATTTGGACACATTTCGGAATTCTGCGGTTGGAGATTTTTTTTTTTTGTAATTCTCGAAATTACAGGAGATATTAGAGAATAACTGAATGTAGAGGATCAACTTGATTCGTTTACAGCGCGACAACCACCCGACCGATTTCAAAATAAACAGTGGCAAACGATCCCTATCGTCGATCTACAGTTGGGGGTTTTGGGGTTTTGCTGGGAAAAATCTAGTTTTCGAGATATTCAACATGTTGTGCCGCACCATGGGTGGGTGTGCTTTGGTGGGCGACACAACACGCACAAACAACTCTCGCACACGTTGCAGCCCGAAGAACACAAAATACCCACGCAAGCACCATGGGAATCCTAGGGGGCGGCCTAAGAAGAAGAAGATCGGCTATCGCGGAGCCGATGGCCGGGCGGCTCCTAAGAAGCCGAAGCCGGCGCAGCAACATGAGCTTCCACCCGGTGCTGGTGATGCGCTCTCCCATGACCGCGGGGCAGATTTGATGGTCGTGATGTGTGTTTTGCGTGCGCATGCCAGCGCTGTACAAATGTTTGTTCAACAGCTTTGCCGGGTTTGTTGTGCGCCTGCTGCGTGTTCCCTTTCTTTTGTGTTGGGCCTTGTTGTTTTCTCCAGCACTCCCTTGCGGTTGACTGCCTCCGAAAGTTTTTTATATATTAATTATATATAGAGTGATAGAGTGAAGTGTTGTGCATGCGAATAGACTGTGCATGTGTTTTCGTCCTGCAGTGCGCGATCAGTTGTGAATAAGAAGGGTATGGACGCGGGGAAATTTCACAGAGGGGGCACCGTGGCATAAAATGGGGGCCAACGTGGTGATAGAGGGGGCTCCGCAGTGATAAATGGGGGGCACCGTGGTAATATATGGGGGCTCCGCGGAGGAAAACAGGGGGTACTATGCTGATTTAGGGGGTTCCGTGGATCACTTTCGTCAAAAATGTCGCATTTTCCCAAAATGAAAAACACTCTGCAGCTATCGACGTAGCTCGACGAGGCGGTCACGAATATCGTTGTTTCGCGTTTCAATGTTTTTCTTTAAAAAGATATCGCACAAAACGTGAATGGACAAATTGTTGTGCATGGACCGTATGTAGACTGTATTGACTGAAGTTTTGTATGATATTCGTTTTCGTCGGATGAGGTTTCCTGGGCGCGTTGAGTCAAACGACATGAGGTTCTTGAGCCGTGTGAGCTTGGGAAACGTCACACTGGCAGGTGGCAGCCAGCTGTGGGCTGGTCCTGCTGCCTTTCATGTTTCATCATCCCTTCCTTGATGGCAGGGTGCTCTCCTGAGCCAATTCCGGGCCTTGTAAGGTACCTGAGAAGAGTTTTGAGAAGTTGGGTTGGAGCCTCTCCGCATGGTCGGCGCGCTGAACGACCATGCTCTCCGATGCCAATGTCCCATTGTCATTACGCGTGAAATGTCTGAGGGTCTAGGAAACGTTCCGGAAGCCAACTCTCCATCACTGCACCCGGCACATCTACGTTGTCGCTCTCAGCTCATTCGCCCCTACTTACTGCTCCTTCCCCCTCGTCCTGATTATCCATCATTGTTGACACTCACCGTTACCCAAACGACCACAGCTCTGCGCGACGCACTGTGCCGACTCCGACGCGGCCTTCTACGGAACGCAGTACTCGAGGGAGGTGAGGACCTTGTTTGCTACTCTTTTTTCAAACCAAAGGTTGAACGCGGGCACCACCTCGGCGTTCCCGCCGACAAAGATGCGAGTTGCGCTGCCGCAAAACCGCCAACACGCCGCACGGCACCACTAGACTCTCTGTATATTCCAACGGATAGCAAATTCTGCCGTTTTGGAAGCTATCCTGCTAATAGGAAAGGCTGCACAGTCGTTTTGAAAACACGTGACAAGCCATCGAGAGACGACACCATCAAAGCCAGCGCCAAGCGTACCAGTACAACGCAGAGATAGGGCGACCCTTCCCCAGTCGCCCTTCATGCTTGCTGTGTCGTAGTTGATAAGATTTGCCCAGCGTCGTGAGTTCCAACGCGAGGGGTTCGCTGCAAAGTGACTACGTGTCCGGGTGGTGCCCCGGCCAGACGATTAGTAGAAACAACACTTGCCGCCGTCAGGGTATGTTGTTTCTGTACAGGCATTGCCTCCTTACGTGCCTCTGAGATTCGCCTGGACGTTTATCCGCACAACGGTTGTAGGTATGCCCATGAGCGTTCTCCTAGAGGGGAGATCGCGGTACGTGGATTGGAGAATGGTTCTCCTCGAGCCGATGGTGGTTCTTTGCTGTTCGTTTCTTCTGCCTCCAGTTCTCGTGTGGCATGATATGTCCTGACACCACCGTCAGCTTCGCACCCATCTATATACTGTGTACCTCCCTCAGTTTGGTCGATTTCTATGTGTATGCAATCGTTCACCCCCCACTGGTCCATCCTTCCGACAACAGTGCTGGTGCGGTGACATCAACGCCCAATACTCCGTCAATGGCGTCGGCGAGTGCGACATGACCTGCTCGGGCAACTCCGACGAAACCTGTGGGGGGGCCTACAGCATGGATGTATACGCCCAGGACCCGGCGTACCTCGGGTGCTTCTCGGACCCCGCCGACGACCGCATGTTCGTGTGGGAGAGTTCCAACACCGCTATGACCGCAGAGGTGAGCAGTTAACCGATCAAAGGCGTTGGGTTGCCTGACTCTAAAACCATTCCTTTCAACACGAGCATCGTGCTTTCGCAACATGTGTGTTGCGGCGTTGTTGTTGTCGTTGGTTATGGTTCTTGCACAGGAAGCATCAACAATTTTCGCCATTTCGTAACCCAACTCGTGTCGAACACACCCCACCCGTCCATGCATCTCCCTTTCGATTGGGTCCTCACTACAACACTTCTCCCCCGCCCCCTTGACCATCGATCGTTGCTCGTGCGCACACGTACATCACCCAACGATCAGGCCTGCGCCTCGCGCTGCAGCGGCTCGACCTACTACGGAACCCAGTATTCTCAAGAGGTATGGCGTCTTGGGTTCGTGTCGCAAGGGTGTCAGTCGTACTTTGTGGGGCAGTGCTGCACGAGAAGAGCGACCATCGGAAACCGTTGCGGGCGCTTTGGGATGACCATGGCCGCCAGCGTGAATCGGTTCCACGTGTTTCGCAATGATTCCAGATGCCATTGTTAATTGTCCATCCTCGATGAATCCCAAATGCATCATACGCGTGCCGAGTCATACGTATCTGCTCATTTGCTGGGGATACTTGTAGTGGTTTCCCCTATCGTACCTTGGCTTCTCTGGGCCACCGAGAAGTACCTAGCTCTCTGGGAGCGCCGCTGCCTTTGTTTTCTACCGTTGCTTGTTCCTCATGACACCTGCGATATGTGTGCAACAGACTTGGAATTGGCATTTATTTATGGTTTATGTGTGTCTGCTTTAAGAAGGATGAGTGATCGCACCAACGAAGCACCACTACGAAGAGAGCCTTGACTTGATCATTGCGGTCTCCGGAATCGGTCAGGGGAACGAGTCACAGCGTGCATCGATCTGCAAAATGTAGCCGCGACCTGCCGTGTTCATGCCCCTATCCTTTGCCCTAGATTTTTCCCTGACACTGGCACCTCTGCCTAGCTCACCAAATTCACCTGGTCTGATGAAACATCGAATCTCAAGCATGCCATCTTGAGACCCGTTTCCTCCGCAAGTTCACGCCCCCACTTGGATGTGGATGCTGCTGCATGAAACAGTGCTGGTGCGGCGACAATGCCGACTACGCTGCCAACGGTTTCGGCGTCTGCGACATGCCCTGTACGGGTAACTCGGACGAAATGTGCGGTGGCCCCTACACCATGTCGGTATACCAAGCCATCTGAACTGGTCGTCCACCTGGTTGCTCGATCAAGGTAAGCCGCTGCCACAACATTTCACTCGGAAATTCACCAAACTGGCAAGGATATATATCTTGTGTGAAGATGGCAGAGAATTATCGAACGTCCAGAGGCGTACGTAGAAGGTCCTATCTTAAGCCGAATACGTGGTCAGTGGTCCACGAGACTCACGAAAGGAATGCATGAGTACTCACGCCGTCCGCGATCATGTACGGATGCTCATTTGGGTAGAATGTACAATGGCTGGTTGGTGAGAGACACTAGGGTAGCAGCAAGGAATGGTTGAGGAATCGACATCTCCACAAACATCTAGCAGGGCAAGTTTGTCTGTGTGCGACAACCTGGTTGACCTCACATGGTGATATTTGTCAAGTTCTTCCCCCGGCGACATTCAGTCGACATTGAACTACAGGAGCAAGCTACGGGTAAGGACTGTAACGTGAATGTTTCCGGCCAGCTAGTAGCCATCCCGAGCAAACCGGTGGCGATGAGTCGGTGAACGTCCGGCACGCAACTCGCGTGTTAGGCCCTCGAGCGGTGGGTATGGCAATACAACTTCGATGGGCTTCATGACCATGGCGTTGTGATTGCTTCTGCATTACTCCTACAATATATCGCATGTGACCTGCTTATCGTCTTCACTGTTCCTCCATGCTGCCTTGGACCATCTCTTGTTCGCAGAAACGTTGCCGAGCTTCGGGCATGACACTAAACGTGGCATCCAGACGAGCGAAGCGTTAGTCAGTCCTCTTCCTCGACGGAGTTGACAAATCTGGGTCGATGTAGGGTACCTTCTCCGATGTAAGTACCTTCTCCTACATCACCAAGGGCTATGAGTGCCCGGCGCCAATGGAAGTCGAAGGACGTCAGGCTTTCGGCTCGGAAGAAAATCGAAAGCAGGCGTGGAGGCGGGGATGATCGGCGTGTTTGTGCTTCAAGGTTGGAGGTTCTGATGTTCGGAGGTTTCTGTATAGTTTCGCGGGCTCGGGATGAGAAGGAAGGACAGAGGTCAACGGTAGTAGACAAGAAGTAGCGAGGAAGCAGCGTGAGTATAGCCAACTCAAGGTGGTCACAACATGACAGACGTGTGGGTGGGCGTGTACATGGTAGAGTCGGGGAGCAACAGGGTGTAGAAATGCCGGAGGTACGGCCGCGATCGGCTAAGGTTTGTTTCCCATTCGCCCCTCTCTACTTCCAGTATTCATGCCGGTCAGTTTGCCAACTAGACTAGAGCCCGCCGGGCTATCTCGAAAATTGGTTGTATCCGGCTCCGCTTTCGTGTCTGGAGTGTAACAAGGGGTGTGTGCCAATACTGGAGTTGGGCCTCTGCAGGTCATTCATCTGTACGGGTGTAGGTTCACGTTGGAAGTGTGGTAGTGTTGCGTAGACGTGCAGGTGGAGTTGGCAGTAGGGAAGATCCCCAGGCTATCCCAGCTGGTGCTGTTTCCGGCTCCGCTTTCATGTCTGGAGTGTGTGTACCAATATTGGAGTTGGGCCTCTGCAGGTCCCATTCATCTGCACGGGTGTAGGTTCACGTTGGAAGGGTGGTTGTGTTGCGTAGACGCGCAGGTGGAACTGGCAGTAGGGAAGATGCCCAGGCTATCCCAGCTGGTGCTGCTATTTCTGGTTCAGGTTGTCGATAGGACATCGCTCACAGTATTCTTGTCCATATACATTCGGAAATCATGCGTCATAAGCGGCAATTTTGAAAAGAAACTGAGGGCTTTCAACCCTGGAGTGGCGGAGTGAGTGCCGGTGGCGTGTAGATACGCCCCCGCCTGACCTGAGACCAAACGAGTACTGCGAACAAAGGATACGCGTTCTCAGAGGATGGCTCGGGCGCACAAAACGTGACCGTGGCACGTAGACTTTTAGTCCCCGTCCAAATTCCCGGTCCCGAACGACAAGGCACACTCTCGCTCTCAGTACGAGCTCTCACAAAGAATCGATAAAGTGTTGTCGCGTGCTGCGTCTGGCACCGTAGGAATTGTACCAGTGGCGAGTACAGAAGTCTCCATCCGAGCAGCAGCACCAGTTCATTCAAACAAAATTTCCGTATGTTGGGGCTGATTGGATGGCTCGAGACCCGCCGTGTTCCCATTTCCTCTGGACACACAAAAGCATTCCTGGGTTCAGTTGTACGTACCGGCGGTCAGCCGATCCAACTGCGCAGCATGTTATGGTCTCCTGGCGGTCCAGCAATCCAAGGAGTCCTCTGATCCCCGGGGTTGGCTACCTCGGATGGAGGTTGCTGGTTTCAGACACAAAATGTCGGCCATGTCTGCATACAGCAAGACCGGGAGCTGTGCTGGAACAACGGGTTCCACACCAGGACGACGTAGGCCTGTACGGTTAGCGCTCATGACTGTTGTCAGCGATATTGGACTGACTCGTGCATGCATGCACAGGGCCTATGGCACTCTGTGGAACTGAGGAAATCCTCTTTTCCATTCCAAAACCAATCTCGGTGGCCGCCTCGGGACTGTCGGGTTTGTCCAGTCACCAACCGGGTTAGAGTGAAGGCCACCTACAGCAGCAGCACAGCAGTATCGACATGTGACATGACAGCGCTTGCGTGGACATGTAGGTCCCGCAACAACGCAATATGAGAATATGACGCTGCGTCTAAGTGTAGTGTTATCACATGTCTCCACGTATCAAGTCGTCCTCTATTTCATTTTCCAGGAGTTGGTCTAGCTGAATCTTTTTCGCAACAGAAGGCAGGTCCTTGGTGGAAGTCTCTATTGTAGACTATTGCTTTATCCGGAAAAGCAGTGCTTCAGGTTTGGCGGCGTGAACTGCTGTGTGTAGTAGATGTCCATTGAGGCCAGCTCTGAAGATTCGATCTATCTAAATTCTAAGGTTCAGGCATTGCTCGAGCAGCAGGACACCGCATCGAGGTACATGGCTGTATTGGGGAGTTTCGGAACACGTTTTGACGCTTTTCGATTTAGATGCAAGTTCTCGATTTAGGTGGAAGGGTCAATTTCTGGGAACGTTCCTCAAAGCGGGGGAACATCGAGCTCCTAAATCTGAAAGGGGGCTCTCAGATTTAGGAAAACAGCGGCCCGGCACCGCCTTTTCCTAAATCGAAAATCACCCTTCAGATTTTAGAGAGCATACACAAGCAAGCATGGCTTCCCGTCAGAGCTCGAGGGTGGTCACCCCCACGGAAAAGGTCTTGGCCCTTGAGGCTTCCCGCCAGACCGCGGCGCGTAGGGAGGCAGATAACTCTTCGCGCACGTCCTTCAGGGCGGCAGGCGATGGGCACGCGCAAAAGGTGATGAGCTTGGGTGGAGAAGAGACTCCGGTGCAGGAGGAGGACTCCGACGCTGAGGTGGTAGCTGTGGCCAACCCATCGAGTGCGGCTTCCGCGGGCAAGAAGAAGAAGAGAGTCTCCCCGAAGTGGAGCATGTGGTCGGACTTGACGCTGATGAAACACGGTGAGTTTGTGCGACCATCAGACAAATGGAGGGAAGACGATTGGTTGTAGACTAGACTATGCGTGCACAGCTGGCGCGTACATATATGCACACGTTACCACCGAACACCATGCATCATGAGCGCTCATCATCATGGTGACACCTATTGTGGTAGAGTTCCTACATAGCATCCGTGCTTTGTAAGTAGGACCTGCGTGCATTCGGTCCGAAGACTCGGCTTAGGGTTAGGTAGTGGGCTGTTGTTGGTGGATAACACAGCACGGCGCACATGCTTTTGTTGAAGTGTGGATTGCTGCGGGAGTACCACACCAGTCTAGCTGTACGAGATCATGATGTTCCGCGGCGCGTTTGGTGTTGTGTGTAGGGCGGCAGTTGAAGGCGATGTGGAGAGAACATGCCTTGAGTAAGCAGAGCGCGGTTGCGAAGAACATCTGACGGTCACCAGCAGAAGCAAGGAAGACCACACGCATGTTGTCGATGATCGGTGTCCTACTTTTTTTCAAATTTCAAATTTCCTGTTTCGCCGCAACAGCCGGTGCCAAGATGGCTAGGCTCCCTCCCGCCTGCGTCTCTACTCCTGCACAGCAGTGGACCCGATGTACTTGTTTGAATGGGGGGCTTAGAACAGGAATAGAACAGGAATTGTGTATCTTACCACCGGACTGCTGTTCCCGTACAGTAGTGTAACGAGCGGGCAGCTCTGGAGGTATGTACAGCAGTGGTTGGCGTGGCACAGGAAGGTGTGGCGAAAACGTTACAACATCCAAAGTTCTATTCCACCCGTGCGCCCAAATGTGCCTGCTATTCCACTTACCACATTTGCATCCGTCTGGGTAGGTTTGTTAGGAGAGGTGCTAGGTATCTCTCCCGAAAAAGACACCGGCCCCGTGGGCTCTTCACCAACAAATTCGCATATTATTCGTGCTTGTTAACACTATTCTCTGTCGCGGCAGCTATCAAGCACAAGACCTGGCGAGTGGCTGGCCTGACCGACAGGGTTGAAGACAGGTGGGCATTAGTCGTCGAGGACTTGAGCAAGGAGCCATATGTGAGAGTGTTCGGCAGCAAGACGGTCAAGCATTTGAAGTCGCGCTTCGACTCGCACATTCGCGCTCAAGCGAAGAAGAACGAGGAGGCGGCAAAAGCATCCGGAGCAGGGAATACCTCCGCCGACGACCTCGAGGGCGACGAAGCCGAGATGGTGAGAAGCTAATCGGTTTGATTACGCGGATTTGTTCACCTGCTGTGATACACCTATAGTCGTCGTATCAGCGTTTTGTTGACAACGATCATTCGGGGTAGCGCGCTGCCTGTATGACGAGCGCGTTCAGCTGTATGCGTTCGCGAAAAACATGCTAGAAGTCAAGCAAGGTCTGTAGCAAACGCGGGAATGTGCAAATGGAGTAACTGGAGACATGACAGTTGCTGCTGGTCTTGCCGCGCTTTTTCATGTCTGCCAATTTTGCTCCTTTTTCGCAGGAGAAGCTTGTGCAATCCGTGCTAGACGCCAGGACCGGGGAGAGGGCAGACAGTCAGCAGGAAAAGGCGAGGAAGGCGGGTCACAACTTGCTTGGGCAATCAGCCATTGACATGGGCAATAGCCGGTGCGGACCGGGAGCAGCGGCGACATCCTTCGGAGAAGCTCACGCCAGCGACGAGCGCCGGATGAGTGGCGTTATTGACAGCAGGGGACGCATGCCTGGGTTCACTCCGTCTGGTAGTGGGAGCGGCCGATCGAGCCCCGCTAACATCGGCGGCGTGGTCGGTTTCGGTAGTGGTGGTGGTAGCGGTAGCGGTAGCGGTAGCGGCCGATCCAGCCCGGCTACCGCGGGTGGGGTCACACTTACCCCCCCGCTTGGAAGCCCCCTTGCCAACCTGCTACGCGCGCCGACGATGGAGATCCTTGCATCGAAAGTTGGCGTTACGCGTGAGCAGGCCGACCTTTTCCTCAACGCCGGATTTAGGCCTGACCAAATCCCACATGATGTCGCAACGAGGATGATGGAGAGTGTGATTGCGGGCTACCTCATGGGACTAAGGGATGGGAAATCGGTGGATAGATTTGTGAGAGACATCGTTGCAGCTGACGAAGACGCCTACGGCATGGACCCCGTAGATACGTCAAAAGCTCCTGGACTAGACAGGCGCGGAAATCTCACGCACGCACTTTTTGTCCACTACAATCAAGACTATCCCGCGTTTAGAGTCCTTCCCCATGCCGAGAGGTACCGCCTTGGGTGGCCAGTTCTGGAAGAACCGTCGGACGAGATCTTTGATGGGCTGACGAGGGCTCTGGCGTCTAGACTGGTTTTCGACGGCAGCCACACACTGCTGGACTTCGCCGGCGGTGGCGGCGGCGGCGGCGACGCTGACGACGACGGCGATTCCGGCGACGACGATGCACCTCCCGACAAGCAAGCCAAGCGTACGGGCAAGAGCGGTAGGAAGACCCGCACAAGCACCAGCAAGAAGGAGGAGACGGGCATGAACAGGTGAGCGTACTGATTTTATACTTTTTGGGTTGCTTCACAAAACGTGTCGAAACGATTGTAGGTTCCAGGTTTGTGTGTCATGGAGTACCTTATATTCGTGTTGTCTCCTGCAAAGTGAAGGTATACCCAACCTCACCTGTATCAGTAGGCAAGGTATACCCAACCTCGTTGTGGTTTAGTTCTTGCTTGTCTATTTCCTCGTGCCCGGTTGTGTCGTCAATATCGTCTGCACGAGCAATGCATTCAAAAGGTGGCTTGTTGTCTTTTTTTTTGTGTCCAAAAAATAGGATGATTGAGCGCTCGATCCACAATGCCGAGAAAAACGAGGTTCGGAGGGCGGCCAGGGAAGACGCTGCGGCAATCAGGAGCGAGAAGAGGGCGGAGGACCGATTCCAGCGGGAGCGCGATGAAAGGCAGCTGGATCGCAAGCACGAGAGAGATATGCGTGCCGATGAGCGACGGGAGGAACGGGAGGACAGGGATAAGCGGGAGGCGGCTGAGGCCGCTAAGCGTGCCGAAGAAAAGGCGGACAAGGAAAGGGCCCAGAAATTCGAGTTGGAAAATGATGCGATTGAAGCTGCAGCTGGCCGTGGCAGAGAGTAAGAAACCGTAGCCATTGGAGCCCTTCGAACGTTTTTTTGGTACCACGCACAAGAAAACAATGTTGCGCGGGGTGACGCATATAGTATTCCTTTAGTTCCATACGCCCATTGGGGGAGGGGGGGGGGGGCGTCCGTGCTTGTTGCACTGTTGGCGGCGTGGCGACTGCAGTGTTTTTTGTTTTGCTTTTTCGTAGCTTTGTTTTTGAAGGGAGGGGGGGGTGTCCGTGCTCGTTGCATTTCTGGCGGCGTGACGGCTGCAGTCCCTTGCTTTTTTGTTCGTAGCTCTGTTTTTCAAGGGAGTTGGGGGCGTCCGTGCTTGTTGCACTGTTGGCGACGTGACCGCTGCACTCCCTTGCTTTTTTTTTCGTAGCTTTGTTTTTCAAGGGGGGATACTTGCTGCATTTCTGGCGGCGTGGCGGCTGCAGTCTTGTTTTTTTTTGTCGTAGCTTTGTTTTTCGAGGGAGGAGGGGGTGTCCATGCTTGTTGCATTGTTGGCGGCGTGGCGACTGCAGTGTTTTTTGTTTTGCTTTTTCGTAGCTTTGTTTTTGAAGGGAGGGGGGGGTGTCCGTGCTCGTTGCATTTCTGGCGGCGTGACGGCTGCAGTCCCTTGCTTTTTTTTTCGTAGCTTTGGTTTTCAAGGGAGTTGGGGGCGTCCGTGCTTGTTGCACTGTTGGCGGCGTGGCCGCTGCAATCCCTTGCTTTTTTTTTCGTAGCTTTGTTTTTCAAGGGGGGATACTTGCTGCATTGCTGGCGGCGTGGCAGCTGCAGTGTTTTTTTTTTGTCGTAGCTTTGTTTTTCGAGGGAGGAGGGGGTGTCCATGCTTGTTGCATTGTTGGCGGCGTGGCGACTGCAGTGTTTTTTGTTTTGCTTTTTCGTAGCTTTGTTTTTGAAGGGAGGGGGGGGGGTCAGTGCTCGTTGCATTTCTGGCGGCGTGACGGCTGCAGTCCCTTGCTTTTTTTTTCGTAGCTTTGGTTTTCAAGGGAGTTGGGGGCGTCCGTGCTTGTTGCATTGCTGGCGGCGTGGCGGCTGCAGTGTTTTGTTTAGTCTTGTCGTAGCTCTGTTTTTCAATGGAGGGGGGGCGTCCGTGCTTGTTGCACTGTTGGCGGCGTGGCGGCCGCAGTCCCTTACTTTTTTTTCGTAGCTTTGTTTTCAAGGGGGAATACTTGCTGCATTGTTGGCGGCGTGGCGGCTGCAGTGTTTTTATTTTTCGTAGCTTTGGTTTTCAAGGGAGGATACTTGTCGCATTGCTGGCGGCGTGGCGGCTGCAGTGCTTTTTTTTTCATTTGTTGGGTGTCGAAAAGGTATGCCGCCCCGTGCGATTGCGGTGCGAGAAAACGGGAGGGGGGGGGGGGGGGGTTCGATGAAAGTTGCTTCGTTTGCGACGTGCACGTCTTCCTGCCGCCAAATACATGTTTGTGTTTAACTGTTTCGCGTCAAGGTTGTAGGCGGCTATGGGGGTGGTGTTTTACTTTGCATTCTAAGACGCCGACGTTGTAGCGAAGGGGAGCCCTTGTTGCTGTTTCTGCATAGTCGTTTCCTACCGTAGAGAGCCGCAGGGATTCGACGTGTGTATCTCGTGTGTTGCTAATCAACTGGAGGCCTTCAACCCTTGTGGGTCCAGGTGTCTGGTCGACGCTACTCGCCGCCGGCCAGGAACCTTGACTGTCTGTTTCGAGGTTTGTACCATGGAGCTGTAGAGAATCGAGAGGGTGTGGTAGAGAGCGAGAGTGAGAACAAATTCTATAGCCGCACTAGCTATCTCCATGTGCACCTTTACTGCGGCCGCGACATGATGGCCGCATCTCCCAGGCTCATGCAAGGCTTGTTGAGTGGTAGGCTTGCAGACGTTGAAGTGATTCCCTCGGAAACCCTGCACTACCAACTTGCCTGCACTACCCTCTTTTCAGTATATTGAAACGATCAGTTAAGAGGGCGTAAAAAAAACGAAGTTAAAACGGGTTCAGGTACTTCTCTGAACCCCCTCCACTAGGGGCCCTCCCGGCTCTCTCTAGAGCTCCTGATTTTCCCACAAACATACAACCACACACCAAAGGACTTGCTAATGCTACCACACCAGAACGCCCCGGTCGTTCAATCTACTGGGTCGTGGCATTTGTTGGCGAAGCTCAACCATGGCGCAAATCACAGGCATTTAACCCACAATTTCCACCCTGCTCTTTTTATGCCCAGTGCAAACACCTCGTCGCGCGAGTATCTCGACAGGGCATGCTCGCGTTTCTCCATCAATCACTAGATGCGTTCACCGTTTTAAGTCTGAAACACGTCACAGTCTATACGACTTACACCTTGAGGTATTCCTGGAGGGTGGGCGGCTGCACGTCAAAGAACTGCGAAATCTGGTTGCCTCCGTTGAGGCAAGAGTGTATGTTGGAGAGCAGGGTAGCCACTAGGTACTGCTTGCCTACCGGGCTCAACAGGTACTTCTGCTGCGGCTTCATGTCTACAAACGTCCACTTGCTCGTCATCTCCTTGAAGCCCCACTCCACGGCCACCCTGCAGTGGCTCATACGCTGGTTGAAGTCGGCCATATCGGGCGTAAGTGGACCGTGGGATGAGGCACTAAAAGGGCAGGCGAGATGGTCGCTTAAACCGTATGCCGGGTCTCCATACAGGCAGTACGGGTGGCCAGAAGGGCTGTTAGAGTGTGTTGCCAGCTTCTGCATCAGTCCAGACTGCGCAAGCAAGTAACTGTCATGACGTGTGCCAAGCACAGGGCCCCACATGTCGACGAAGAGTCCATCAGGGGTAATCACGCCTTGAAACTTGATGGCATGCTTCCTCTTGTGGCCGTTGTAGTACCATCGTTGGAAGCGCACGGGCCTACGAAGAGTACAAGAACAAAAAGCACCGACACAACATGCGTTTGGCCGATGCAAATCCGGCGACATGATGAAAAGCTGGGGGGATTCAGCAGTCGCTCCATTTGAACCGTACGGAGAACGGGCCGACATACTGTTGCCTGGGTACATCACAAAATTGAACCTCACTTTGTTCGTGAGAGTCGGCGAATCGGTTTCTCTGCATAATAGTCTACTGCCGGTGTGCCCACCCCGCTTTAACTCCTATAGACCATTGAAAAGCGGCAATAATTATTACACACACCTCGCAATGCCGCGGACGGTTCCGTCGATGAAGCCCCAGCAGTGTGTGAGAGGGCAATCCGCGTTGTAGATGGCTTCGGCGAACTCCACCAACCTCGGCTTCAGTCGCTCCACGTCGAGGGAGAGCAGCCAGCCCCATTTGAACTCGAGGAAGTGCAGCATCCAATTGAACGTTTCGCTGATGCACGACTCGCTCAACCCGAAAACCAAGCGCATGTCTTTCAGACGGCATGGAAACGCCAGGCGATACAGTAGCACGCAAAGAGCCTCTCGCCCACTCACGGCAAACCCACAGTCGGTTCGGATGAACGCAGGGATCAAGAGAAGATCCAGCATAAGCATGATCTGGAACGAAGAAAAAAGGAGCAAAGCAGTGTGGTGTCACCCTCTATCCGCCGAAGTCCCACGGCTTGCATTCAACACTTCTTCTATCGCTCTGCCGCTGCATACACACCCCGGGCAACATGTGGACAAAGTGTGTGGGGACAAGTGTCCCGGTGCCGTGTACTGGTGCTGCCTACATGCATGGTCTTGCAGCAGCACAGCAGTGTGGCGTTCTTCCAAGTGGGATACACACAGAGAACTGGGAAGCACCTACCTGCGGCTGTGTGAAGCGAAGAAAGTTGATGCAGTCTTGGGGGCTGAAGAAGTTTGTCACGTCTCGGCGTGCAACACGTGTTGCCACATCGTCTGTAACAAGACTCGCCATCGTGTAGATGAAGGCCATGTTGTATGCCATCCACATGTCGGTGTAGGCCTCGAACATCTGTCGGCACTGCAAGAACACTACCGCTCGTGTTTTGCGCGCGATCCTCTCACGGATGCGCAGACGTGACATGGTGGGACCTGTAGCCAGGTTGAGGTGCGTGTGCTGGCTGCTGGTATCGTGTGTGTGTGTACCTCGCGCTCCCGGTGTCGGAGGGCCGCGCGTTGTGTGTGCGGTGGGTCTTCCCAGACTGTGACAATCAGCCAATCAGAGCACGTTTAGAACCCACGTCATAAAACGTCCCAGATTTCTTAAATCTGAGACTGTTCGCCACAGAATAATCTTCCCAGAACATTCCTAAACTAAAATCTAAATCTGAAACGCTCTTATATCTAACTTTTGTTCCGAAACTCTCTATTTTCTCGGTATGATATTTCCGCAGCAGGCACCATATGGTACACCGCTGAGCGGCACTGTAAAAGTGAAGCCGAATTTTGTGGATCACAGCATATTCTACGTCCGGAAATATGTCGATTGAAGCAGTGCGAAACCCCTGGAGAGACAACTTGGGACAGGATGTCCGAGAGCGTCCTACAAGAACACAACAGTGGTTGCAGCGTCCGAGTTCCGCCGCCTGCCACCCGATACGACACACCGAACCAAAAGTAAACAAAAAAAATGTGTCTGAACCCGGGGGTCATCGTCGTTCTCCCCCTGTCTGTCGCGGTCCACACCACCGCGGGCTACCACAGCTTTCGAGGAACACGCCAGATAGCAACGTGAGTGCGTGCAACATGAGGGCGAAAGAGAGCGTGAGATTGACTCCGTGCCATATCGGCGTATGTAGGCGTACCACGACGCAAACAACTCTCCGCTCATGACGCTGTTTACCACCCCCCAAACACCAGCTGATCCGGAAGGTCGTCTTACAACGGGGGGCTTGAGTAGCTGCATAGGATGCGTAGCGTCCGTACTAGCGAGGTGGCTCTGCTGGGATGGGTGTAGCGGTCACGAATGGAGTTGGTACTTTGTGAGGTTGTCGATTGTATTGGGTGTGCGAGGTCCAACGTCACATCTGCTGCTGGTGTACTTGACAAGTACCAGTGTCAAGACGCCCACACTACCCCGACGTATGATTAGTATTGCATCGTTCTTACGGAGTATATTATTGTCCATGATACTTCAGCGGCAATTCGAGGCCACAATAGCAACGCACGGTGTGCTTATTCACGTGGGTGGGCGGAGTACTTCCAACTTGAGCTTTTTGCATCCGATCTTCGGAGACGCCGTACGAACACAGAGGGTGGGCCCAAGTAACGGCCGTGGTATCTGATTTTTTTAAACCATGGTGGCCCTATGTATCACTTCCATATTTACCCCGAGCAATGTTCCAACTTGTCAGTACATGTGCCGGTGCGTTTGAGGGACCGCAACCTCGTGTGTACACAGATTGGGGAAGACATGCCTGCACGCAGCGACTCGAGAGCGTCCACTACAGCTTCCACCCTTCCGGACGGTAGACAATGGCGCGGGACAAAGTGCTACAGTAGGCACGAACAACATCGGCACAATTAGCACTGTGCGCAGCATGCGCGGTGGTTGCTTCGTACTCGTACACTAAAGACTAAACAATCGGCTGCATGTATTTTCCAAAACACACAGGGCCACCAACCCTCATACCCTTGAATTGTAGCCGCTGTTCTCTCGCGCCCAGAAGAAACCCTACCTATTCATGATGACCCCCCCCCCGCCCCCCGCGCGCTGTTGGCCCGATGAAATCAGTGGCCCCGTACCGGGAGATGACGTGGCTGGCAGGCCAGAGAGACGTTACTGCCAGACAGAGCCCACGGCTAGTCTGACTTGGCAGCGTCGTGGCGCATTAAAGCCACAGAGGACTGGACGGAGAAAATCGTGCCTTTGCTCCAAGTAGTGCCGAGGGCGGTTTTCGTGAACGAATTTTGCGAACAGAGTCCGCACGCGTGGTACCGGGCGCGGGAGTATCTGTTCTCGCCGCAATGCGAGTGGTGCGGAAGCTTGTACAACTTTTGTTGCTGGCAGCCATCGTCATCGGGACTGGGTACCTGTTCGCGTTCGGCCCCCGCGCCTCAGCGCCAGCGCCGCAGCAGGCAGACACAACAACAACAGTCGACGGCTTGAGGAGCCCGGACAACCTCGACACGGTGCCCGGTTCCGAGCACCGACCACCGGGCAAGGACATACCGGCGGCGGCGGCGGCGGCGGCGGCGGGAGCGGAGCGGCCGGCGACTAATGACGATGATGCCACCACCGCCGCCACCAGGGGCCCGGGTATCGTGCGGCTCAACTTCATGGGCCGACTGGGCAACAACCTCTTCGAGTACGCCGCCGCCCGGGCGCTCGCGGACCGCCTGGGCTTCGCCCTGTCGATCCAGCCGGCGCCGTACAACCGCAAGAAGTTCGGCCTCCTCACGAGGCCGGAGGGGATGGCGTGCTTCCCCGGGGTGCGGCCGGTGGGACCTGCGCGGTCGAGCCCGGAGATGGTCGGGTTGGAGACGGTCAAGTTTCGCGGGGTCCGCCGGGAGCTGGGGGACCCCACGCCCAGGTCCATCGAGATGGAAGGGTGGTTCCAGGACTACAGCATGTTTAAGTCGGAGAAGGACCGGCTCCGCAAGGTCAGCGGTGTATATGTTTGGGGGGGGGCGGGGGGGGCGGTTCCAGAATGCTTAGGACGGAGAAAGAACCGCTCCGCAAGGTCAGCGCGGGCTATTTTTGTTTTTTTTGGGATGGTTCCAGAACTACGGCATGTTTTGGTCGGAGAAGGAGCGGTTCCGCAGGGTCGGCAAGCAGCGCCTGCTGGTTTTATTGTTTCTGTTGCGTTGTGTCTCCGAACCGAGATCATTTCGTGTAGGTTTGTGTTGGATGAGGCCTCCTGGGGCGGGCAGGCACCCTCGCCTGGCATGTCACCTGCGCTGAGAAAAAACACGGCGGTTGGTTTTGTGGTTCCGACCTCCCCCCGGTGGTAGTGTGGTGTTCGGAAGGAGCGTTCCCTGTATGTGGTAGCCAGCTGGCGGACAAAGGGTGGCCTATCAGGCGGCACACCCATCAGTTGCAGCCATGACGTCGCTCGAAGCACGTGCACCAGTAGCACGAGCACCAAGACACCGGCTGTGCGGTGAGATGCAGCAGCGCTAGACTACCCTCACAACCATACTCTCCTCTCTGTTGTTGGGCTTCTTGTGCCCCTTCGGGCATTAATTCCCCTGGCTCGGCCAGATAATGGCGCTGGACCCATCGTGCTGCGGCCCGACCGCTCCCGGCCCTGGCGACCTCGTGATCCACCACCGCAACTACAGGGCGGAGCTAACCGCTGAGCAGTACGAAAAGCTCATCTTCAAGGCAAGCAGCGCTACTGGCCTGTCTTATAGATGATCCGTGTTCTCTTGTTGTTTTTCTGGTCGGGCGTGATGGACCGTTGCGTCGATGGGTGTGTTCTCTCATTGGACTGAATCCTCCCCGTTCAAACCCCTCCCCTATTGCACCCGGGGGTTTCTCGAGCCGAGAATTCTTTTGAGCACCTAAACGCAGGCATCCATAACGTTTTCGTATGTATTGTGCGCGCCCTCTTTTCCTCGGTTGGTTCACGTTGTAGTGCTTAGTCTCTTTTTTAAGAAAGCAGCCTTCACGGGGTTTTCGCTTAAGTAAACACGTTGGATAAATCATGCAATGGGGGAAATTGGGTTTGGGTTAGGGATAGGGATAGGGTCTGCGCACACACACCCCTGCTCTATTTCCTCGGAAAATTATTTTCTAGCGTAGGCGTTCCTATGAACAACCGTAACCCCCCCTATACCCGTACCCCCTTACTGCACATGATACCCGGGCAATCCTCGAATCGACAGAATTGCTTGGAGCAAGTAGTGCATTTCCGCCATTTTCCTTTCCTCCGGTCGTTCCGTTCCTGAGACGCCCCACATCGTGATCCGTGACAACCGGCCTTTTTTGGCAGAGGAGGCGTGTGCGTGGCAAGGGGCGGCATGTTGGCCACGCAATGGCATGCAGTTGCCGGTTGGTCCCTCGGACGGTGCGAATGGTATTTTGGGGTTCCACGTTCTGGCCGCACGCCCCTCCTCCCCCCTCTAACAACGTCATTTCTGTTTTCCCGGGCCCCGTTTGTTGAAGGACTTGGACTACGAGTTCTACGAGGCGGTGCTGCGGGATGCCGCAGAGTCTGCGGCCGGCCCGCCCGAAACAGTGTGGGTGGTGGGAGAGTTCAACGACGAGGAGCCTCTGTTCAAGCGTCTGCAACAGGACCACCCCAACGTGAAAAGAGCTGTGAGTTTTAGTTATTTTTGTTCGATTTTTTAGGAAACGCGGCCGTATCGCAGCTGGGTCATTGTGGCGTTGTTCGAAATATGTCGGCATGCATGCAAAACATGGCAAGAACGGCCAGAGAAAGGTTAATATTACGGTGTGTGATGCATTGAGCTTGACGCGAAAGGATTAATGTAGCCAGATTTTTTGTCTTAGGGTTACCTGTTCAGCGTGCCCCTAGGATTCCCAGCCTGACGTGTGCGGCGGAAAGCCCCGGGGCCGACGGGGCTCGAAGCAACCGACCCGCCCGCCCATAAACTGCCGGTCCCCGTTTATATACGCAGCAACAACAAAGGCTTATAAATTTGGTAGTTGTCAGGGATTTAGGCCGTTGGCAGATGTGTCAAGGCCGAAGTCCCACACTAAACTAGTATACTTGCCGTCGAAAACGCTCTCTTGACAAGCCTGTACAAGCCTGTCAACCCCTTCAACTGCCATCTTGATTAAAAAGGCAGCTTGAATAATCTTCCCGCCGCTGCACGATTGCCGCAATCTTTGCCGCTCGGCGGCGAACGGCCGAACTAACGACAACACGAACGACGCGACGTGCAGGAAATGGTGGAAGACCAGTTCCACGCGTTCTGCTTCCTGTCTCGAGCCCCCCGGCTGGTCATGGCCCACAGCACGTTCAGCTGGTGGGTAGCTTTCCTCGGCGTCGGGACGGAGGTGCACTTCCCCCTGACCAGGCAGAACCAGGGGGTCACCGGGCCGAGCATAGCGGTGGACGAGGGCCGGTACGTCTACCGCGATGAGGCGGGACGAGTGGTCCCCCCTCCGTAGGCCTGATTTAGCTCCCAACCGTTCGTCCGTGAAACTGGTGTTTCGTCGCACGCCCTGTGAACCGATGTTCATAGCCAGATGTCCTCCACAGAATTGACAGCGCCAACAACAGGCGGCGTGGAAGCCGGTCTCGTCGAGAGGTTTCCGACTACGTATCAGATAAGTGATGCACGCATCGGATATTTTTTTGCGTCCTCTTCGTCGTTGAGCATTCGGGTTTCGAAAATGGGTCAAAAGGGGGCGTGGTACCTTGTGTCATGTCAACTACGGTATTCGTTTCGGTTCCTGGTGTTGGTTGGGTGTGTTTGGATGTCTGGTGTGTGCGGCTCACTGCTAGAGAACCTTAGTTGTTGATACTACCACGGTTTCGTTCGTCGGTCCCCCTCCAAGGCCGGTCCTCGTATTTAGGAGGTAAATCCTGCAAGAATGGCAGCACGAGGTGCCTCATTGTGTGCATGGCTGGGAGAAGGGGGGCTAGTTGGGGGCTGGGCACAGTGTCGACCAAGGCAATGTGGCGTACGTGTGAGGGCAGCTTGCCGAATTGAGTCAATGAGTCAGATCTGGTGTATTGTGTGTCCGGAGGAAAAAGGAACAGGGGGGGTCTCGAGCCATGTACTGAGCCCCTACATACGGAAATTTTGCTGCTCGGATGGAGGCTAACGCTGCTCGGATGGAGGCTAACGCAATCGTCACTGGGACAGGGACACCTCCTACGGTACCAGACGTGGCACGCGACCACACTGCTGTAGATATACATTCTATGTGAGAGCTCGTACTGAGAGCAAGAGTGTGCCTTGTCGTTCGGGACCGGGAATTTGGACGGGGACTAAAAGTCTACGTGCCGCGGTCACGTTTTGTGCGCCCGAGCCATCATCTGAGAACACGTATCCTTTGTTCGCAGTACTCGTTTGGTCTCAGGTCAGGCGGGGCGTATCTACACGCCACCGGCACTCACTCCGCCACTCCGGGGTTGAAAAACCGCAGTTTCTTTTACAAAATGAACGCTCATGACGCATGATTTCCGAATGTATATGGTCAAGAATACTGTGAGCGATGTCCTATCGACAACCTGAACCAGAAATAGCAGCACCAGCTCGGATAGCCAGGGGATCTTCCCTGCTGCCAGTTCCACCTACGCGTCTACGCAGCACTACCACCCTTCCAACGTCAACCTACACCCGTACAGATGAAAGGAACCTGCAGAGACAACTCCAATATTGGTACACTCCCCTTGCTACACTCCAGACAACGCGGAGCCAGATACAACCAAATTCCGAGATAGCCCTGCCGGCGGTCTCTAGTCTAGTTGACACCCTGACCGACATGAATATAAGAATAGAGAGCGGCGAATGGGAAGCACGCCTTAGTCGATCGCGGCCGTGCCTCCGGCGTTCCTACACCCTCTTGCCCCCCTACTCTACCATGTACACGCCCACCCAAACGTCTGTCATGTTGTGACCATCTTGAGTTGGCCATACTCCCTCTGACGCCCTGCTTCCTATGCTACTTCTTGTTTACTATCGTCGAGATCTCGGTCCTTCCTTCTCATCCCGAGCCCGCGGAATTCCAAAAGTACTGAAACATCCGCACATCAGACCCTCAAATATTGAAGCAAAGGGCGCCGTTCAAAGTGGACACACCATTCATTCCCGCCTCCACGGCTGCTTTCTATTTTCTTTCGAGACGAAAGCCCGATATATGTTGTACATATATCTTGAACACGTGTCCCTCGACGTTTATTGGTGCCGTGCACTCATGTCCCTCGTTGATGTTGGAGAAGGTAGACGTACATCGACTGAGATTTGTCACTTTCATCGAGGAAGAGGACTGAAAAACGCTCGCTCGTTGTGGACGCCACGTTTAGTGTCATGCCCGGAGCTCGGCGACGTTTCTGCGGACAAGAGATGTTCCAAGGCAGCATCGAGGAACAGTAAACAAAATACCCACGTCGCATGCGAGATAATGCAGAGGCAATCACATCACCGTTGTCAAAAAGCCCACCGCAGAAGTGCTGCCATACCCACTGCGGAAGGGCCTTACATATGAGTTGCGTGCCGGACGTTCACCGACTCATCGCCACTGGTTTGCTCGGGATGGTTGCTACCTTTGTGGAGAGATTCACGGCACAAACCTTACCCGTAGCTTGCCCCTAGTGCAATGCCGACCGAATGTCACCAGGGGAAGAACTTGACAACTATTGCCATGTATGGTCAACCAGGTTGTTGCACACAGACAAACTTGCCCTGCTAGATCTGCTAGATCTTTTGGAGATGTGGATTCCTCAACCATTCCTTGCTGCTTACCTAAAGTCTCTCACCAACCGGCCATCGTACATTCTACCCAAACGAGCACCCATACACGATCGCGGACACGGCGTGCGTAGTCATGCATTCCTTTCGTGAGTCTCGTGGACTACTCACCACGTACCCTGATTAAGATAGAACTTTCTACGTATGCCTCTGGGCGTTCGATATTCTCTGCCATCTACGTACAATGTTCATACAAAATACCCTTGCCAGTTTGGTGTATTTCCGAGTGAAACGTGGTGGCGGCTGCTTACCTTGATCAAACAACCGTTTAGAGGGATTGGTACACCGACATGGTGTAGGGGCCACCGCACACTTCGTCCGAGTTGCCCGTACAGGACATGTCGCAGACGCCGAAACCGTTGGCAGCGAAGTCGGCGTTGTCGCCGCACCAGCACTGTTTCATGCAGCAGCATCCACATCCAAGGGGGGGCGTGAACTTGCGGAGGAAACGGGTCTCAAGATGATGGCATGCTTGAGATTCGATGTTTCATCAGACCAGGTGAATTTGGCGAGCTAGGCAGAGGTGCCGGTATCAGGGAAAAATCTAGGGCAAAGGATGGGGGCATGAACACCGCAGGTCGCGGCTACATTTTGCAGATCGATGCACGAACGTGACTCGTTCCGCTGACCGATTCCGGAGACCGCAATGATCCAAGTCAAGGCTCTCTTCGTAGTCGTGCTTCGTTGGTTCGTTCACTCATCCTTCTTAAAGCAGACACACATAAACCATAAATACCAATTCCAAGTCTGTTGCACACATATCGCAGGTGTCATGAGGAACAAGCAACGGTAGGAAACAAAGACAGGGGCGGTTCCAGAGAGCTAGGTACTTCTCGGTGGCCCAGAGAAGCCAAGGTACGATACGGGGATAAACTACATGTATCCTCAGCAAAGGAGCAGATACGTATGTTTCGGCACGCGTATCGTGCATTTAGTATTCATCGGGGATGGACAATTAACAATGGTATCTGGAATCATTGCGAGAAACGTCGAACCGATTCACGCTGACGGTAATAGTAATCCCAAAGCGCCCGCAACGGGTTGCGATGGTCGCTCTTCTCGTACAACACTGGCCCACAGAGCACGACTGACACCCTTGCGACACGAACACAAGAAGTCATACCTCTTGAGAATACTGGGTTCCGTAGTAGGTCGAGCCGCTGCAGCGCGAGGCGCAGGCCTGATCGTTGGGTGATGTACGTGTGCGCACGAGCAACGGTCGATGGTCAAGGAGGCGGGGGGGGAAGTGCTATAGTGAGGACCCAATCGAAAGGGAGATGCATGGATGGGTGGAGCGTGTTCGTAACGAGTTAGGTTACGAAATGGCGAAAATTGTTGATGCTTCCTGTGCAAGAACCAAGAACCACCGACAAAAACGAAACAGCAACACACATGTTGCGAAAGCGCGATGCTCGTGTTGAAAGGAATGGTTTTAGAGTCAGGCAACCCAACGCCTTTGATCGGTTAACTGCTCACCTCTGCGGTCATAGCGTTGTTGGAACTCTGCCACACGAACATGCGGTCGTCGGCGGGGTCCGAGAAGCACCCGAGGTACGCCGGGTCCACGGCGTACACATCCATGCTGTAGGCCCCCCCACAGGTTTCGTCGGAGTTGCCCGCGCAGGTCATGTCGCACTCGCCGACGCCATTGACTGAGTATTGGGCGTTGATGCCACCGCACCAGCACTGTTGTCGGAGGGATGGACCAGTGGGGGGTGAACGGTTGTATACACATTGAAATCGACCAAACTGAGGGAGGTACACAGTATATAGATGGGTGCAAAGCTGACGGTGGTGTCAGGACATATCATGCCACACGAGAACTGGAGGCAGAATCATGCCACACGAGAACTGGAGGCAGAAACGAACAGCAAAGCACCACCATCGGCTCGAGGAGAACCATTCTCCAATCCAAGTACCGCGATCTCCCCTTTAGGAGAACGGTCATGGGCATACCTAGTCTACAACCGTTGTGCGGATAAACGTCCAGGCGAATCTCACGTAAGGAGGCAATGCCTGTACAGAAACAACATACCCTGACGGCGGCAAGTGTTGTTTCTACTGATCGTCTGGCGTAGGGCACCACCCTGACACGTAGCCACTTTGTAGCGAACCCCTCGCGTTGGAACTCACGACGCTGGGCAAATCTTATCAACTAAGACACAGCAAGCAAGAAGGGCGACTGGGGAAGGGTCGCCCTATCTCTGTGGTGTACTAGTACGATCGGCGCTGGCTTTGATGGTGCCGTCTCTCGATGGCTTGTCACGTGTTTTCAAAACGACTGCGCAGCCTTTCCTGCTAGCAGGCAAGCTTCGAAAACGGCATTATTTGCGATCCGTTGGAATATACAGAGAGTCTAGTGGTGCCGTGCGGCGTGTTGGCGGTTTTGCGGCAGCGCAACTCGCATCTTTGTCGGCGGGAACGCCGAGGTGGCGCCCGCGTTCAACCTTTAGTTCGGAAAAAGAGCAGCAAACAAGGTCCTCACCTCCCTCGAGTACTGCGTTCCGTAGAAGGCCGAGTCGGCGCATTGCGTCGCGCAGACCTGTGGTCGTTTGGGTAACGGTGAGTGTCCAAAGATGGATAATCAGGACGAGGGGAAAGAAGCGGTGAGGAGGGGCGAATGAGCTGAGAGCGACAACGTAGATGTGCCGGGTGCAGTGATGGAGAGTTGGCTTCCGGAACGCTTACTAGACCCTCAGACATTTCACCCGTAATGACAATGCGACATCGGCATCGGAGAGCATGGTCGTTCAGCGCGCCGACCATGCGGAGAGGCTCCAACCCAACTTCTCAAAACTCTCTTCTCAGGTAGCTAACAGGGTCCGGAATTGGCTCAGGAGGGCACCGTGCCATCAAGGAAGGGATGATGAAACATGAAAGGCAGCAGGACCAGCCCAGCTTGCTGCCACCTGCCAGTGTAACGTTTCCCAAGCTCACACGGCTCACGCAGCTGACGTCTTTTGATTCCACGTGCCCAGGAAACCTCATCCGACGAAAACAAAAATCATACAAACCTTCAGTCAATACAGTCTACATAGACACGCCTCTGTTGCCCTCTCACTCACCTCTTCGGTCATCTCGTCAGAGGAAGTGTCCTGCACGAAAACACGGTTGGTGCCTGGGTCGGAGTAGCAGCCACGGTACGCGGGGTCCACCACTTCGTTCTGGTAGACACTCATACTGTAAGAGCCTCCACACGTCTCACTGGCGTCGCCCGCGCAGGGCATCACGCACTCGGTGCTGGCACCGTTCGCATCATAGTCGGCGTTCTCGTCACCGCACCAGCACTGCATTCGAGAGTATCCAGAACGGGGGGGTAGGGGAGCGCAGTGAACGAGAGGGCCAGGGTTTCATCGTGACGTCGTGACGTACACGACGCGTAGTTGGCAACGCTATAGCTTGGACTACGTGCGTCGGTGGGCGTGACGTGAGGCCAAGGCTGTCAACGTGTATTAACAAAGCCTGAGGCAGGAAGATCTCGCCTGCAAACTACAGCAGGCCTCACTGAGTTCAGGCGAGATCACATGAAGCATCAGCAAACGTCCAGTAACGACCTACACTTTTGACCGAACAAGCAACATTGTTCGTTTCTCCAGGAACCGCCGATCCAGCACGTTCCCCGATGGTGTATGGAACCACGGTGGTGCATAGAGACATCACGACAAGGCAGCGGCCGAGAATGAATGTGGAACGTCCACTCCAACACGCACGATGTTTTTCCAACACCTGTTTGAGTAATATTTCGACGCACGATCCACACCACTTCTTTGGGCGTGTATGCTAGGAGTCTCACCTCCGTCGAATACTGAGTTCCGTAGTACGGGTACGCGCTGCAGTGCTCCAAGCAGACCTATGGTCGTTCGGGCGCAGGTAGGGGGGAGTAATTGGTCAGTCGAAGGAAGCGAGACGAGTGAACAAAGGGCGACGTGGATTTGTGCGAGAGGTGGCGGTGGTGTATTGGTCCAATGATTATGTCAATAGCTGGTTTCAACGGCTGTGCAAGGTCAAACCACGAATCAGCAACAATACCACGAAGAGTACAAGTCTTCAGTCACCGACAAAAACACATTAAAAGCGCAACCCAAGCAAGCAGACGTAGCCAACCGGGCTTCGCTTCATTGCTCACCGCCTTGGTCATGTCGTCAGAGGAAGTCGCCAGCTCGAAAATGCGGTTGTCGGTCGGGTCGGAGAAACATCCAAGTAAGTCGGTGTCATTGCGTACTTCATGTTGGCGGATGGACATGGCGTCAAACCCGCCGCAGAACTCGCCGTCGGTGGATCCGGCACACTCATAGTCGCAGACGGCAAGACCATTTTGCGCATAGTCGGCCGTGCCCTCATCGCACCAACACTGTTTCGAGGATACAAACAGGAGCACAGCCAAGGCCGAGAGCATTCATTTTTAGCGAAGAGATGAATCGTTTTCTGAGCGTGATAAATGGAGGGCGAAGTTTGATAGACTGCACGGGTGGCCAATGGGAGGTTGTCACTGGTGCCCAACCTCCCTGGGGTCGGGTTGGGACGTTGGGGATCGACGGACAATACATTGTTTACGCTGTCAGACCGCCCTGTTGATTGGACCAACGACGCAACCCGTGATGCGGGGCTAGCATATATATGTCGGCGTACAACCTGACCCTAGGGAGGTTGTGGGTAGGTTGTGGGGAGGTTGTGCACCAGATACAACCTGCCTTGGCCACCCGTGTGAGCCAACGTCCGGAACCGCGGCAGGGTAAGAGGAAAGCTTCTTGACGCCACGCGCACCAGGATCGTATCCCTGTCTGTACTACCGCACTGTGTATGCACGTAGTCTGCTACAGTGAAAACAATCCCGCCATGTGTCTGTTTCGGTCTGGCACGCTCTTCCTTCTCTCACTGAAGCCAGTGCAAACTTGGAACCCGATCATGAAGCAATCACTTATCAGTCGGCAAGCATGTCAATCTCCTCGCGGTGTAGGGACTACAGAGGAGGTTGACTTCTAAACAAGCGTAGTGAACGAGACAGAGTCTCATTCTTTCCTCGGAACGGGCAGGTTTAATGACGCCTCCGAGGGCTCCTGACTTGAATAACGAAGTCGCAGCCTGTGACGACCCACGTGCGTCTCGCTCACACGATTCTCGCCAGAGGAAGCGATAGGCTCATCTCACCTCGGTTCCATACTGCGTCCCGTAGTACGCGTAATTGGCGCAGAGACCTTCGCAGACCTGCAGCGTGGAATACACCCGGACGTCGAATGACGCATCGTTTCGGAACTGGTGAGTATTTGTTCATGAGCTGTGGCGCACAGGTCAAATCGAAAATGTAGGTTGTCCACTCATGCAATTCATGTCGTGTTGGGACGCTGACGTGATAGAACACCCCGTACGTAGCTGTTAGCGTTGAAGAGCGACGGGTTGACAAACCTCGTTTTTAGGATAAACGAACCTACAGCTCTATACAGTAATAGCGGTTCGAAAAAGAGCTACTCGATTCGGCTTCCCCTAAAGAAGGAACTCGTCGATCATTCTTCGATCCCCGTCCGCGACCGCAGCACGCGACGCCAACGGAGTTTCCTGGCCTCATTATTGGTCATTCTGTCGGATGGGTTGACGAGGTCAATAATCACTTACCCTCTTGGAGTCCCTGATGTAGTCTATGGTCCTTCACGTCCCCAAGTATGGATTGACACCACTATTCGGCACATCACGGTAGCCTCGGAGTGTGAGGAACATGCACACCATTCACAACCACGAACCCCGAATCCAGCTACTGGGCGTGTTGTACGACGAGCAGTCTCTATCCTACTGCATACATAAGGTGGTTGCTCACCGCAGTAGTCATGTCGTCCGATGTGTCGATCAGGATGGGAAACAGCCGTGTTTCCGCCGAGTAGGGATCGCTCCAGCAACCAAGGTAGTCGGGGTCGTTGGAGTAGACGGAGAGAGCGTACGCCCCGCCACAGATCTCGTCAGAGTTGCCGGAGCAGGGCATGGCGCAGTCGCCAGGGCCGTTGATGGCGTATCCAACGTTGTCACCGCACCAGCACTGTTGTTTTGAAATGAACGACGTGCAAGCGGAATGAAAAACGTGGTGGCGTCAACGGGGTGCACGGGCGTCGTGGTTGCGAGAGCGGCGTGCGATGTTGTTCCCTGCGGAGAGTGGGGTGAGGAAAGCAATCGTGGTGGTGGTAGTGGTGTCGAACCACGGTCGTCCGAGGAGAAAATAAAATCAAATTCGGAGAATCACACAGCATCTCGATTCGCGAAGGATGCTGTCATCATGTGCGTTGCCCCCGATCGCGAGTCGACCGTTCCGAATAGATCACGAGGTGATTCTGAGCGATCACTGATTCCGATAGAAGCTGAAACCAGAACCACTATCCTCGCTTGTGTAGCCTAGCACTACAGGGGTCAAGAAACGAACAGTCAGTCGAAATCTTGTACACCGGGGACCTTGCCAAACCTTTTGGCTTCGGAGGTTGTCCTTGCTCAGTGGCACAAAGAAGGCATGATGCCCCAAGGTTCGACTATACATCTGGTCCCGCGACCTCCATCCCCGAATCACTGAACCATATTCCAGTCTTTTCTGCGATCATGATGCCGTTCGTCACCTTCTCTGTTGATCGGCATAAGGGCATGATCCCATTGTTTTCAATTGAAGATTCTTACCTCTGTCGAATACTGGGTCCCATAGAAGTCAGACCCAGAGCAGAGCTCCGAACACTCCTGTGGTCGAAGGGTTGCATGAAAGCCGTCGATTGTCAGTATTAGGGGGCGCGTGGAGCAATGGTGGGCACGTCCGCATGAAACGCCATGGCCACACTGGGTGTGTCATTTGGCTTCAGGGGTCACGAAGCGGCTTTGAAAGCGTGGATGACTCCTGTGCGATTTCCTGACCACATGAGCAACACCAACTGCCGTGAGCAGGTCGAAAAGAGTGCACTTCAACTCGCACGCAGACCCCATCGTGCCAACAACGCAATGAAACTCGCACGCAGACCCCTTCGTGCTGACAATGCAACGCAACCAACCAACACAAATATCTTAGCGTGCGTCCGCCCATCATCGATCGATCGCTCACATCTGCGGTCATTGCGGAGGTAGAAGACTGCCATTCGAAGACGCGGTCCTCAGCAGGGTCGGAGAAGCACCCGAGGTAAGATGGATCATCGGACTGACCTGCTCCGGCAACAGTCAGACGACGCGATAATCTCACAAACCGAGAAGCTTGCTCCAAATGTGGAAAGACACAGGAGGCACGCACTTTTTTACACTCACGCCTGGGAGCTGGACGGCATTGCCTACAATACGTACTTCACTTCGTTTCTGTATGGAAGGTGATTCCCCCTTGATGCTCCAGACTATGCCCTGGTCGCTAACTAATAGTATTCGGAGCATAGGCTCCGGTCCTCGGGGAATATATTCGTTCCTTGACTTGTTTAGGTGTAAGGGGGCTTGAGGGACCACAAGCGGTCAAATCGTGTTGCTGTGACATTTGACCCATCTGAGGTAGGACTCATCCTAAACTCATTGTCTACATGCGCGTAGAACACGATGCCTCAGCAGCTCGGGGGCATTGAAGCCCCTCGTGGGAGCGCCGAGAAACTGTTTCTGCTTCGGCTGCTGTGGTACAATGACCGAAACGTCCCCGATTCATTCACCGAGTGATTGTAGTAGTAGGCAGAGTTTCAGAGGACGATCCACTTCCCGATCAATAAGAGTCATACTTCGTACATCATTGCCTCTTACCAATGGCGACCCCGAGGAGGAGCGTCGGTAGCGCCAGCGAAAGCAGATGCATCTTGACCTCGAAATTGCTGGGAAGCTGACACCTGAACAGCAAAAGACCATTGTTCGTCAGGCGTACGTGCGAAATGGTCTATTTGCGGCTCTTTGCCCTTTCACTCTTTATCCATCTACTACGTCCTCTGTACAAGGGCGAAGTTTGGGAGGAGAATCGATTGTCGAAAAACGTGATCAAGGGTTCGCGATACCACAAGCATGACTGGTGTGTGGGGCATTCAATACTTTCACCGCGTACAACCTCCCCGCTAGGTAGACTCCTAGGCAGGGAAACGACAGGCAGGGGGGCTGCAAGTATTAGGTTCACGGTAGATCGGGCACATATACGGTGTAAAATTTTCCTATTTCTCCGACGGGCTTGGAGAGTGTGGGCACTATCTCACTTCGGGATTGAGAGAAATGTGGAGACATGTAGTAGGTTGTGTTCTTTCCTGTTGTATTTTGCTCTTGGCCTAGGACCATTTGTTTGATTTTGAGATGAGGCCTCCAGCTCCGGCCGGTGGTCCCACCCATACTTTCCTAGCCGTGTGCTGTCCTTGGCCACTGGCCTGGAGCGTGGTTGATTCACCCAAACTTTCGTGTATTCCGCTGTACGTGGATAATTACGACGGCTTACGGTGTTCTTTCCTCTGTGGGCGATCAGATCATGGCTGCCACTGCCTGCAGTTCCAAGAGCGCACGGCTACGTCTGGATTGAGGAGAAAACCCAACCACCCAAACATCACAAACATCCCGGTGTAAACAACTGAAACAAATTCTTTGTGCACTATGTGTACGGTGCTCTGCAGATCGGGAACACATACAGCGTGCGGCAGGATACCCGAAGGAAATCATCCACAGAATGCACTGCTACGAAATACAGTAGACACAACACCCACACTCACAGTGAGTTCTTGGGGGCCTCAGGTGTTCTTGGGCTGCTCGGGATTGTAGATAGGGCGGGAAGAAGCAAAGTGTGAGCTGATGGGCAAGAGGGCAGAGGACGTCCTCTCGGATAATCCACATGTGATGTCACACATGATCATTTTCTCGAATTTGTATTGTGGGCGTCAATGGAGCCTGAAAGTGTGAGCGTGTGTTCGAAAAAGCCGGTGGGTTGTGTAATTGCTCACACGAAATGTCGTACATTCTTATGTCATTTGCATTCACGTTCGGTTCATTTTCTTGTGGAAAACAAGGATCTACACGTCAACGCAAGGGCTTTCGTGTCACCTGTCTGTGGGCGGCAGGTTGCACTCTCTTTGACGGTCGATGAGTGGGCGAACCTGACAGTCCCGAGAAGGTCACACCGAGATCGGTTTTGTGAATTTCCACACGAGTGCTTGCAGTACAGCAGTAGGCCCCATGCGTGCACGAATGGGTCCGACATAGCTGGCCATTGGGACGAATGGGGACAGTTTGGTCTTTAGGTCCCTTCCTGGTGTGGTATGCAGAGATGCGACCTTGGTTGGTATCAGAAGACATCGACAAGTTGTGAGGGCTCTGTCACACCATCAGAATTTCGGGCTGAGAATTTCGGGGGATTTTTCTGGCTCTCAGGAATCTCATATCCTCCTACATGCCTGTTTTACGCATTTGATGGGTTGTTTCTCAGGATTCATCTAGCCGGTGGTGGCGTACTGGGTCACAGGGCGTTACTGTGGTCCTGGAAGGGGTCTTTACTGTCATCCGCGTGGTACAAAACTCTTAAGAGCTAGACTTGTAGGTACCCGGTTGTTCATGTCATCATCCGTCTTGCCCTGATGAGGGGCAAACACTTGCGAAGACCGTACGTGCATGAACCAAAGCACACGGTCTACGACCTACACCGGTGGTGATAGATTGTACAGCAGTTGTTATTGTAGCGTGACCCGTCTTGCATAGACACGTTTGGGGTTTTTGGTTTTGGCGCAGTTGCGATGTTGATTCCACCAAGAGAAGGAGCCTCGAGGACCGGGGTCCAAATATGCCAGAAAATCATGGACGCTTTACCGTTCTCTCGCACTGCTGTCTAGCACATCCAACGCTACCACAACCGAAAATTTGTAGTTCCACTCTCACTGTTGCCACACACGTGCGATTCCCGCACCCAATCCCTGCTGGCGCCTGACGCAAGGACACTCTCGTACAATTTTCGACCGGAATTTTCTCGCGATCTGGGGCGCGAATAAAAAAGGCTCCCCCCGTAAGTTAAACTGATTCCCTGCATTTGTAAAATCTTCAAACACGCCAATCTCCTTTCCCAATCCTCTCGCCAATTTCAATGCCATGTACCTTCACTCCACCCCCCCATCGAACTCATGCCACCGTCCCCCAACCAGCCTCGACGCACGTACACGCGGCGCCCCTTATCCTAGGAGTGACTTGCAAACGTGAGTTCAAGCACGCAGACTTTGGGCCATGAAGACGGACGGTGCTCCAACGGTCTTCCATCCCGGGCGGTCTTCGGCGGGGTGGACTCATACACCCCGACTTCGGCTGCGTTCGTGTTTACGCAATGTCATGCTCCCAAGTAAATGCGTTTGTTCACGCAACGTCCATGCTTCCAAGAAAAAATGATGTGACCATCCAGACCATCTTTCGCACCGTCTCATACTAGGTGAACCCCCCCCCCCCCCCCCCTAACCAAGCCAAGACACGACGGACTTCACATCGGACCCCCGCATCCCTCACTCGACTGCTTTGCAACAGTGGAGGAAAAGCGTTCCAAGCCAGAGAGACAAAGACGTTGGCAAAGGCCGAGACTTGAATCGCCTACTGTACCGTTTCCCGTAAAAGTACCAAAAATACCCGCGCTCGTAAGCTAACTGGTTACCTTGTGCTCGCCACGCGTGGGTCTATAACACACCGCAGCGCACACAGAGTAACAACTCGAACATGCCAAATATGTAAGTTAAATAGCACATGAACACGAACGCTGTCAGTAGACCTTCGAGGCGAATAAAAGCTAGAGGAAGATCTCGAATAGAACGTGACATGTATAAACACGCGGTACCGCCGAGGGTCCATGTCCCTTACGGGGGGCGGGGGGGGGGCAAGTCGAGCCGCGAGCAATGTTTCAACTGGGGCGTGCACAAAATGCACGATTGACGCACCCTTGTTGCGGCGTGACAATCTTCTGTCAAAGCGATTTTGCGGAGGGCAACAACACAGCAAGGCAAAGAAACGATCATGAGTATTTCTTTCGCTTCGGGGACTAGTCCCTCGCCCGCCTGCCTTCGCAGTAAAAAAACCAATGCTGCATATCCTGTCGACTAAAATACGGGGAGAGATAGGGCAGAGCAGACAGGGCCTCCCGTTCGACCAAGCCAGCATGCCATGTCATGTCGGACTGCTTGCGAACGCGGGCGCCAGTACGCCCAACCTGGCTGCAACCGTGCCATGCGGAACGGTGGTACAACTAGACCAAGATCTGGGATTTCCATCAAACGATAAAACCTTTACAAAACCTTCGGCAAATCCTGGTCTCTCACACAAAAAAATAGGGGAGTGCCAAGACGGTGACTTCGAGGAAGCCCGAATCACTGCTGCACGCCTTGACCTGGCGGCGGGCTCGAGCCAATAGTCAACCCTCTGCACCATCTCGCGTCACCCCCCTAGTCCCTTCCTTCCACCGCAAACAACATTGTCGTTCGACACCTTCCGTGAAAGGCGCACCGTGGGTCTTCGCATGTCCCCCCCCGCAAACCCTCAACTCATCTCGCTGCAGACCACGAGGTGCTTCAGGTACGACGCGTAGGCCGACCACAGGGTCGGGTGAGCGCTGCCGATTTTTTATGGCCGAGACGAGAACGCCGGGGCGTACGCCGTGTATACCACGAAGAAGTCGTTGTAGGGCGGAGATACGGTAGACCAGGCGCATCGGGTGTAAGATGGAGGATGTGCCGGCGAGGAGGGGGTGAGAGTGGAAGCTAAGGGTCCAAGGGATGGGTCGGCAAAGATTGGGCTTGGCGGTGGAACAACCGAGCGAACGTTTGAGGGCGATCTAGTGTACGTTTAGTCACTCGCTTCTTTCGGAAATACCCGTGGGAAACCGTCAGCAAGCACACCACGGCTCGACCACAACCAGCCAGAAGGGCTGGAAGTTTGGCAAGCGGTCACCTGTACTTGGAAGGTGGCTTGCGGCCTCAACATGCGACACCAGACAGCTGGTCACGAAAATTAATACACCACATAATCCCCCCCACTCTCACTTGTACGGGATGTTGAATTCCTCGCAGGCATCCTTGACGATCGGGGCTATCTCTGCGTACAGCATGTGAGACATGGAGGGGAACAGGTGGTGCTCGATCTGGTAGTTTATCCCGCCCATCGCCTGCGTCACGAAGGGGTTACCGTTGCTGAAATTCCCGCTGTGTCGCACCTGGCGCGTGGAGGGGGTGCCGTGCACGTAGGGTGAGGTCGTTGTCAGTTGATATGATAGGACCCCTGTCAGTTGACACTTGACTCAGCCTTGAAGGCACTTGACCGCGGAAGCAGCCGTAACGTATACCAAACGCACGAGGGTATGTGCCACAAAAAATCGTTGGAGGACGGGCGTATGAGTGTGAACGGCTGGGTGGATGCTTTTTTTTTGGGGGATGTTCAGACATGGACCTCACGCTCCTGGTTTGAAGAGATTCGCGTACGCGTACGCCTTTATCCCTGAACGCCAAACAGGGAGTGGCGCGCCTACTATCTCGACCATTCTTTGGTTACTGCTTCGATGCTCATGAACAGCAGAACACACACCTTTGGGAGAGGTCGATTTTGTACTCGTTAACCATAGCGCAACCTTATATCGATTAGCCGGATAGCACGGCCGGCGCCAACAAACGAAAACAAAGTACACACCTGCACCTCTCCCCAGTCATCGCCGTACCCTTCCTCCTCCTCAGTATCCCCCTCTGCGGAGGACGATCCCCCCCCTCTCGCTCCGCCTGCGGAGCCCACTCCTCTCGCCTCCCGTCCCGCCCCACACACGACACCCCCAACTCCGCCGGCACTGTTGCAACTCTCGCACACGCCGGCTACGGGTGCCGCCTCAGTTGCTGGTGGTTCTGGCACCGCCACCGCCACCGTCGCGGCCTCAAAGGTCGGACCCCCAATCGTCTCTTCTCTTGGCCCCTTTTTCCCGATACGGCGTCGCCCCCCGAAGCCGCCGCCTTCTCCCGTGGCCGTCACGGTTTTTTCTTGATTCTGGACGCACTCGCTACTGTAACTGCTGCTGCTGCTGCTGCTGGCATTGGCGCTACTTGTTGTCGTCGTTGTTGCTGTTGCTGCTTCTCTCTGTCGCTCCCCTTCCCTCTTGGCCTCAATGCTGTTGACGATAGACGACTCGAGTGTGTCGTGGTCCGGTGCGACGCACAGGTGGTAGGCCACACTAATGCCCATGAAATAACTGACAAGAAGGGAGGGGGGGGGGGGGGGGGGGGGGGGGCGTAACTGTTGTTTTGCTGCTTGCACGTAGTCGTCGGAGTGCCCCTTGACCAGGCATCTGTCTGTCCCAGCACGTTTCTTATGCTCTTTGTGGAGGAACTCCAGGATTTCGGTGCTCTATGCACACATGTGTACGCCGTAGCCAGGTTTTTCAGAGCATCCTCTCTAATCATTCCCCTCCTGATGACCCTGTGTTGTGGTCGAAGGAGGCGGGGGGGTCGATATCTCAGTTCACAAACGAACGATAATGCTACCGTGCAATGTGTACTAATACAGTGCTGATGTGCACGCTTTTTTGGAAACGCCGTCGTTGCCGCTACAGTTTCAATTAGAGCGGGCACTCACGAGCATAACGTAGGCCTAGCGACCACACGCGCGCGCTTAGCTTCAGCCTACTGACACCGACGCAATGCCACTGGTCAGCCGGTGAGCGCGGTCAATGCTAATCAAACAAGCACACACGACACACAATTTCTACTGACTGACGTATTTTCATTGATCAGCTGGTTGGCGCGACCTATGCCTGTCAAAAGAGAAGCATGCACTCAACACACGCCGTGCCCAACGCGAGCTAATGTATCTACCTCTTGTTCATAGTGCAACGACTGACCTGTGTGTGTGTGGGGGGGGGGCTCTTTGGTTCGGTACTTTCACCTGTCGTGCATGTCAACCAATCAGCATGTGGAACTCCTGAAGCTATGCCAGTCGATCGTGGAACACGGCCCGGACTTGTTCTCGCTGCACAACGCTACGATCGATGCTCCGTTCAGGTACGGGGCGAAAAAAAAGGGAGATGAGGGGGGGGAGGGGGCCGAGGGGAGAAAGTGAGAAAGAGAGGGAACGGTAGAGATGGTCTGTGAAG
>FN648619.1:820277-866109 GCA_000310025.1 Ectocarpus siliculosus | reverse complement strand
TTTTTGCATCCCGTAGCTGGTAGACCACGTGTCCTCTCGCGAGGACGGAACATTGTTCCCACAGGACCGATCACCGATGGTCAGTCGTTCCGTCCTGCCTTGCCAAACGTGGCTCAAAATACTTTCCCCAGCCTATGGGGGGGGGTAGGGGTTCCGTGAGAAATGGTTTCATCTCGGGAAAATTGACAGGTCGCTGTTCGGAAACTGCAGCGGACTTCCCCGTGTAGACGGGCCTCTCTTCTTTCACGTGATTGCGGGAGCAAGGTGGGTGTCTTAAGTGGGTGTCAAGCTTAACGCCGTGACCTGAACCTAACAATTGCACAAAGGTCTTAAAGTGGGTGTCAGGCTTGACGCGTGACCTGAACCTAACAATTGCACAAATGTCTTAAATGGGTGTCAAGCTTGACGCCGTGGCCGGAACCTAACAATAGCACACCTTCAGCTGCATTAGCTAGAGTAAACACACACCGGTCGTCGTTTAGAGCATCGTGAGGACAAAGGCCAGCATGATAATTTTCCAAAAAGGGGAGGGGAAAGACTAGAAAAACAAACAAACGATGGTTGTGTGCAGGGCATGGTCACCTGATGCGAGCTCGCGGACCGCGGGTAGGCGGAAGAGGCCGGCGACTTGCGCTTGTGAGGACCCCTACGCGTCGCCGTCGACTCCTTTTCCAAGAAAAAATGGGAGCGAAAATAAAGCGGCGGGGGGAGGGAAGCCGAGGGGGCACAAAACAGGCATTGAATGTTGTCATGGTTTCACCGGGACTAGATCGAACGAGAGAGAGAGAGTTCAACACGACTCGTGGGGGTTCGAGCAGAAAAGAGTAGGAGATAAAAAAAAAAAAACACACACACAGGTTCAAGTCAAGAAGTCTCCAAACAAAAAACACCAAAAACACCTGACAGGCACAACAACACACCTGCGGAGCACCGCCAGCAGCAGCAGCAGCAGCAGCATGTCCCCTCCGCCCCCTTCCGCCCGCAGGGAACACCTTCCGGCCAGTACCACCACCATCACCATAATCTTCGACAACCTCCATCTCGTCGTCCACTACCGAGGTGCTTGCTGACCTCCCTCTAGCACTCCTCGGCGCCCTGCCGGGGCCCCCGCCACCCCTCCTCGATCCACCGCCACGGGCCGCGGGCGGCGGCGGCGGGGGCGTAGGCGCGGGGGTAGAGGCGGGGGGGCTGGGGGGGGGGTGCGAGGAGCCGGCCACCCTGCCTCCGGCGAAGGTTGGCCTCCAGTCGATGAGCTTGTGTCCCTCCCTGAGAGCAACGCAATGACAAAAAACGACCACGACAACGGCGAGTGAAGAACAAAAAGGGGGAGGGACAAAAAAAAGAAAGAAGGGAGAGGCAAAGGCAGTCAAATTGGAGGCTACTAGGCTCAACGTAAGATTTCCACAAGAGTCAAAGACATCGAAAAAGGAGGATCATCAGGCTCAACGCAGGATCAGAGAAAACGTGTACATTTGCCTAGCTAAATAATTCGAAAAAATATTCGACTACGATGGTTGATCCGAGGGGTCGCCCTTGTCCGAGAAAAACTTCTTGGAATGTGGACTGGGTACCATAACGATCTGGCGAACCGATATCGTCCTACGATATATTGCGCAAGACCGGGCCGGTACAACCTAGAGCGATCTACCCACCGACAGCAGTTCTTGTTGACATATGTTACAGCGGATGCTGCTGCTGCTGCTGCTGTTGGTGTTGTTTTTGTTTTTGTTGTTGTTGCCTTGACGCTTGTAAGCGGTCCCAACCTTACCTTGACTATTCCCAACCCTAAAACCGCACAGACACCCCGGCTACACCCGCACGGCGTCCAGAGCGCATGTCTTTCTTCGCACCTGAGGCAGGACTTGATATTGAGACACATGCGGCACGCCGTCTGAAAGATAATCTTCTCGTCGAACTCCAGGTAGTCCTCGTTCGTCTCGTGGTCGTGGAGTTTGTAGATGGTGATGGCCTGGCGTGGGGTAGGGGATAGGGGACGGCATAGCGGGAAAGAGGGCAGGTTGAGAAGACGCGATAGTCGTGAGAAAAGCCTAAGCGTCAAAGCCAGGGGACGGCAAAAGTACAACTGCCTCAGCAAGCTTGCACGTACAAAACATCGGCATCGTAGAAGCCATACACCTGGGCTGTACATTTTCAAGGGAGTCATTTCGAGAATCACGGATCCAAAAAGAACGAGCAAGCAGCACCAATTTTGACAGGAGCGCAATAAAAAAAATCGACCGAACTGCGGTCCGGGGACCGGGGCAAGCTTCGAAAAACGACTACAGTGTGGGGCGCTGTTCGGAGCCGGTACATGTGCCCAGATAATGGACCGGCACAATACCGGACACCGGCACTATGCGGGACACCGGCACTATGCGGGACACCGGCACAATGCGGGACACCGGCACTATACCGGACACCGGCACTATGCGGGACACCGGCACTATACCGTACCGGACACCGGCACTATGCGGGACACCGGCACTATACCGTACCGGACACCGGCACTATACCGGACATCGGCACGATACCGGACACCGGCACGATGCCGGACACCGCCACTATTCAAAGCACGGCATGACCTCGTAGTTCGGTGTGTGCCCGCCGAAAATACCGGCACAACACAATAAACCGGCGCCAACCAGTCCCCTCCATGGTACCATGTTGCTCTACAGCAGCAGTGCAGCAAAGTGCTGATGGGGGGAGTGTATGCAAGGGTGTCGGGGGGGGCGGTGGGTAGGCGTGCTCCACGAACAGCAGTACAATAGCCCAGGTTCTCGTGGCCGACAGGTCTAGGGTGCTTGAGCCGCGACGCCCCAGCCGGAGCACCCGGCGACGACGAGCGGGTGAAACAACCCGACCCACACGAAGAGACAAAATGACCACCCCCGTCGAGCTCTCCACACGGAACTAACAGCAAGAAAACAAAAAAAAATGTGAAAGATAACCGAGCCGGAAAAAGCCGAGCCACGACAACACAACAAAGAGCCGCAGCCCCAACGAGCTAGCTCTCTAAAAGCGGACGGCAAGACCAAAAAATTATCCAGCCCAGACTAGTAGCTCTCTGTAAGCGCGCAACTGCTTCAAGACAGGGCTGTTAATAGAACCCGGCACATTAAGACAGAAAACCAGCCCCGACGAGCTCACTCTCTAAACGCAGACCTGCTTCAAGACAAAGCTGAAAGAGAACACGGCTACAATATGAAGACAAAACAGCCAGCCCAAAGCTAAAACAAACTGCTTCAAAACCAAGCTGCTAAGGAGAACATGGAACATGGAACGTGGAAATGAAACGACGAGTTGCTAACCTGGTCCGGCTTGACGCACTGTCGGTGGCTGTACGTCAGCTCGTCCTCACGGACCGTGGACATCCTGGGGTTGTGCCTCCTTGACATGCACTTCTTCCAGCTCCCCTGCGAGGGCGCCGCCGCCGCCGTGGTCGAAAACAGAAATAAATAAAGATGAATACGCAGTCGAGAGCAAAAAGAAGAAAGAAAGAAAAACGAACAGGAGCGGTCGAAAAAATAACAATCATCTGTGGAAATCGAAGAAAATGCTGTGGTTACATCACGAACGGGTACAAGTCTTTTCTGCGATTCCATGTGTCTTTTTCTAAACAGCAAGGAGAGCAGATGGGTAATAAGCCCATCGAAACGAGTTCAGGCAACCAGCACACGCACAATCGCCTTCATTTCGGGTGGTGACAACACTCTTACAGTTAACCCTGAGAGCCCATCGATCCGGTCGGTTAATAAACAACCGCCCTTCCCGTCATGTGTTGTGCAAACGCCAAGCAAAGACTGCCGTCGAAGGGAGCCGACAGCAGTCGTCCCTCATTGCCCAGAAAGTGGAGCGACGCCGTGCGTTTCGCGTTGATGGCTCGTACAGGTTCAATCCTATAACCCGTAACATGCGTTACACGCAAAATGAGAGGTAACCTCGCTGTCGCTCGTGCGGTCTTGGTTGTTTCAAACCTCTTTTCAAACAACGGGTCTCGTGATGAAAGAGTACGGTTTCGAAGGGCCTCCCGTCTAAGCCAAGGGCCACCCTCTTGATAGGCAGGTATGTACCGTCGCGGAATGTTTAGATCTCCAATCCTGGACGATTGACGATCGTTCTTGTGCTTCGCTCTCATCACTTCAAATCAGCGCTCACAGCGAGTCTGCCGGGTAGGTAGGAGCTCCGGCCCGTGGTCACACACAAGGGTTCCTTTCCCTGAGTCACCCCTCCCCTCCCCTCCTGCCTTTGAAAAGAGCGAGGCTTAGATGGGAATAACAAGACCCTGGCGACTTGAACAAAAGCAAAAGCACTGGTATATACTGCTGCATGGTACATGCCACATGGAAAAAAGGGTGTTTGTGGACCCCTCCCCTGGCAAGACTATGTAGGTGGGTCCACGCGACACAACGCCGGGGCGGTGTCCTTAACCCCGCCGTAAATTGTACTTCGAAAAAAAAAAAAAACTTTCTTCCTAGCTGGTGGTCTCTTTCTTCCATGAATAGGAAGCAGGGTGCTGCTTGACTGCTGTGTTTGAATACATAGCCTTACCGGAGCCGGGTGGGTGTGCTACTCATTGTAGTCTACAGGCCTAGTCTACAACCTGATGTTTTTGGAAGCAGCTCGCTTATAGCGTCAATTCAAAAGTACGCCATCTTGTGACGTGATGATAGGCCAACACCATGCGATAAAGGTTTGCACTCCTAACGCCGGGCTTCATGAGCAAGCGCGCGAATCCGGCCACACAATACTGTACTCCAAGTACATACCGTATGTACTCTTGATGAACGCGCTCGAGTTTGTTTTTGGACGATTGTCCGACGAGCGCGTGCGTGGGGGATGGGAGGGTTGACGATGAATTTGACCGCTGCCGCTGCCCGGCTCAGCGCATCGCGTCCACACACAACAACAGCATTAGGCCGACCATATCCACCGGCCAGACCTCTAGGGCAGGCTCGCGTACAGGATTGGTTGGGAAGGGGTGAGATGATACAGTGTTGGCGTTGAACCTCGACGGCTGCCATGGCCGGCGTTATGTTTATTTAGAGGCAACAGAGGGTGTTTTATTGGTCGATCGAGGGACTCGGCGGCAGCAGTTCGAGTCTCAACATGACAACCCTCCCCATCGACATCTCGGTACAGGAAGGAGCGAGCAACAAATGAAGCTCAGCTCTCCCTCCTCTTCTACGTTTGTGTGGTCCCTACTACTGCTGTGTGTTGTCGAGCGAAGCGAGGCAGAGGCGGGGTACAATCGACGAGGCAGCACGGCACAATCGGGCAGCTTGTCCGCTTTGAAAAGTGTGATATGCATAAACTACTATAGAACGAGCAGCAGCAGCAGTGTCGTCGTTCACGCCATTCGCACCGAGAGAGCATCCTAATTGTCGTTGTCCTCTGCCTCAGTAGTGCGAGGACATTAGGCTACTAGTGTGTGTCGGTAGAGAGGAGTGCCGAGACATGAGAAAGGGATCGATCAGTCTCCCCGAGCTGCCTGCCCGTCTGGTTTGCCCGATTCTCGCGCTCGGCACCGCAGGCTCATTCCTCGAAACGTGTGTTCGACAGGTAAACGCGACCCCATCGTAACCGCGTTGACCATCGACACCATTCGAAGTCGACCTCTGCACAGAACTACAGGCTGAGCTTACCCTGCTGGTGGGTACGGCCTATGCCACCACAGCAACGAAAACAAGCGCCGTGGGTGCGTGCCAGCAGGGGAGACACGGTGAGACAGGATGTCGAAAGACACGACAAGACAAACATGGTGGGCTTACAAGGGTTAACCGTGTGAGCCTCTCTCACACACCTTGTTGTGGCTGCAGCCGTTGCACATCTTGAGCATGAGGAACAAGCCATCCTGGTCCATCGTTCTCCTCACGGCGGTGGCACCCAAAACCACCACGGGGTCAGACAAGAAGGAAGGTTGTGTTCGTCGAAAGGTACTGCGGCTGTTAGCTCTCAGCTGTTTAAAAAATTAGCGCTTTTTTTTTTTTAATGTCCCCCCCTCGACCCTCGTCGCCTGCTGCGCGTTTTTCTCGCGTCGGCGAATGTACCCGATGCATCATTGCCACACGCCGTTGCTTCGTTCAATGCATCTCTATCTGTGTGGGGTAGCTGTCCAGCATTATTTCGCCGTGGTCTGACGTATATCCACTGCTCCTCGATACAGTAGTGCTGTCTTTGCTCCCGGCGTATTTTTCTCGAACATCCGAAAGCAACATGCATGTAGGTATGTGCAATCATCGGCGGCGGTGGTTGCGTACCAGACGGTAGACTACCACCACTGCTGTATGCAGGCACTGAGCTTCGATCCGCGGGGCCAAAACGGAAAGAGGAGAGTCTGTCCGCGTGTGGGTACGAGATTACGGGGGAAAGTATGGTACAACATGACGACGGTTGAAAACCGACAGTACGAAACAGCTACGCGCCCCCAGATTGATTTGAACCCGACCCAAATGCCGAACCCTGCAGTACATACATACAGCAGTACATTTTTAACCGTTCTCGCTACTCTATCTAGCTACTGTATAGCTGTTGATACCCGCCGAGGAAAAGAACCCGAGGCTTGTACTGCTGTACAGGGGCGGAACATCGACATTTTATTCCCATATCTGCCGATGCTCTATGCTGAATGTATGCATTTGTGTACCTCGCATTTGAAAATATCAATACAATACGCGGTGTTATCATCTGCATGGATGATGGACGGAGTCAGTTCCTGTCGTACTACACAGCACAGGAGTGCATCCTGTACAACTGCACTTGCGCAGGGCACAGTATTTCGATGGTCGGGCGATTGAAACTCTGTTGTTGTTGTTGTTGTTGTTGTTGTTGTTGTTGTTGTTGTTGTTGTTGTCTTGAAACTCTGTAGACCTATGTAGAATGCTGAGGCGACAACGGATCGAACGCATGGCGTTGCCACGCAGCACCCTCACCAGGTTTCGCCTATAAGTGTCCGACATGCATACCAAGCTCCATACCACCTTGCCTACTGCAATGCCGCATAGCTATTATCAGCCTTGACATGATCAAACCATACCAAACCAAGGCAAGGTCAAGGGCGGCCCTGTAGTCTGACTCCACATATATTTGCGCAGCTGGAGGCTCCATCTTGCATGTCGTTACCGTATCTCAGCTCTGAACCCTTCCGGACTGCAATCATTTCCTCTCCACTTTCTTCCCAGATGTTGGCAGGTTGCACTCGAATCGTCCCAAAAGGCGTTTAATTGAGTCATCAACGGAATCAAGCCTATGGATGATATTCGGCGGCCCGTTAACCCCCAAATTCTGATCGAAACTTGTGTAGTCAAGGTGTCTGAAACGACTCTCAACACTAGAGAATGCGGTAATCAACCACGACAAAGAGGCAATGGTGGGGTTTTCATAGCGTCACCGTTCTCAAGGGGTACTACGGTAGCGGAGTGCCCTCTTGGTTAGTCCTCGAACAGGCCTGACCGTGAGTTCCATTGCTCAACCAGCTCGCAAACCCTCCGGATAGCAGTCTTCTCGACTTCCTTCAGCCCTGGATGCCACACATCAATGTTCAAAATAACCCGCTCCCCGTCCGTAGGGTTGTACGTGCGGTGTAAAAAGGAGGGGTCGAAGACGAACGCTCGGCCCGGTTCCCAGTGCCGTTTCTCGCCGGAAACCTCTATCCACGCTCGCTCTCCGCTTCGCTCTCTTCTCTCCGTCCCGCCGTCACGACCAGTCCCGCTTCTTCGTTCGGCTGCACCGCCCTCGGCGGTAGACCCCGCGCCCCCGGATTCCCCTCCGGCCGCCTTCTTCTCTCTCCTCACGCCACCACCTCCCCCAAACCCAACCCCCCCGCCAACCCTCTTCTTCCGGTTCGCGCCGCCTCGCCGGTCGCCGGCAGCTGCTGCCGCATCCGCCGAGCCGTCGGCGGACCCTTGTACGCCCGCCGCCCCCGCGGCGGCGGCGGCGGGGGGCACGACCACCCCGACATGGCAGCCGAGCACGAAGTTGCTCGGGTCGACATGCAGAGGCAGGCCCGTGCCGGCGAGCTGTCGCTGGAAGGCGGCGGTCTCCGGGGCCAGCGGGAGCCGGCGCAGGGCGGCCAGGGTGCGCGGCAGGAGGGAGTAGTTGACGCCGGGCTGACCGAACCTGATTTTTTGGCGTTCGCGCGTGAAGTCAGACAAGGCCTAGAGGGAGCATGCGTGAACAACCAAACCTTACGTTACACACAGTCCTCTGGAGATCGACCAACCGGAGCATGTAAGTAAGCATGCCCACGGTCTGGTGGAGCCACCACCAACGGCTGAAGCTACCCGCAGAACAGCGGTAAAGGCGTGGCACAGGAGTGCCTCGAGGTTATCCGAATCTGGTTACAGTCGGCGGCCCTCAATAGCGGTAGGTAGTGACAACAGGTGTTGTTGGTGCCGCTACAGAGGGCAGTGCCGCTATTCTTTATAGGAATTGTACTGAGAAATGCATTTGTGCCAAGCGATTTCGGTGCGGCTAGACAGGGCATTCCGCTATTGAGGGTACCGTTATTGAGGACCGCCGACTGTATTCAAGTCCACTTCAAAGAGCGGTGACGAGTGCATGCTGCGGCGACCGAAGATTGTAGTGCTGCCCCAGGACACCAAAAACACTGACAATATAATTCCTTTTCTCGATCAGCGAACAGCCCTCCGCGCACCTGCCCATGTAGCGTATTCTCATCGTACCCCATCCACGTGTAGCATCGTACACCGTGCTCATCTCCCCCGTGCCGCCCTTATAGCTCCGCGCGCCCCCCGATCTCTGAAGAGCCTCCATCTCCCGCTTGATGTCAGGGGCGGCGTCCTCCAAGTCTTGCAGCCAAGAACATTCTGACCTGACAGAAAGCGATGACGCAAAACAACGTGCCGTTGTGATGCTACAAAATATGAGTTCATGGGTCCAAAATCGCTCGAACGGTATTTTTCGCCGCACACACATATCATAAGGACCGCCTTCGCGATATTAATGTTTTTATCAGGAAAGAGAAACAGGGACGGGGTACGCAGACCCTATCCCTAACCCAATAACCCAACTTACCCGATTGCATGTTATATCCAACATGTTTACTTAATCGAGAAAACGCTGCGAAGGCGACCACACTAGAAGTCGTTCGGTCACGATGTTGGTCACATCGATACAATGCCTCCTACAACGGTTCTGCACGAAATGATACCATTCTTACCTATCATCCCACCAGGGCTTGGCCTCCAGCCCCGGGAAGTACAAGCCGGTAGCTCTGTACGAGGGCGACGGCTCCGCGGGAGGGGCCTTTCCCTCTCGGTTGTGCGCGACGAAGCCCCAGACACGCGAAAGGTCTTCCGGCTGGTTCTCTCCTGCGCCTAGCTCGCTCCTGAGAACCTGGCGGGTGGGGTATGGCGCCACACGAGGAGGGGCGGCGGTGGTGAGGTGTGCCTACACATTGTATGCGTCTGAAGTGTACCAACACAGAGTCACGGACGCACCCTGTACCAGCAGTCGAGTACTGTCTTTACAGCACTGCTTTACATGCAATGCAGATTTACTGTGGAGTCCACTTACTGCTGTAGTAGACTAACCGTCACAAGGAATATTGCAGCGAGTCGTCCGATCTCGTTGGTGGCATATTCAACCAGATATGCTGAACTATTGAGAGAAGGGCCCTTCGTCCAACGGGTGCCGATATTGCCTGCCGTGTGGTCGAACCTGAACACATTCTACCGCACACACGGCAAAATGTCGCAGGCAAATCGGCCGTCAAACTGCAACCTGCGGAGACATCGGAGATCCTGCCGCCGTCGTGTGCATATAGATACGGCCGAAAGTCCAACCAGGCCGTGTTCATACCTTGACCACGGTATCCCAAAATCTCCGCTGGTCATCCCCTCCATACGTTCCTTCTTCCTCCTCTTCCTCCTTCACTCCCGCGTCTTGCTCTTGTCGTACGGACTGCACTGGCACGAGTGAGCATGATCTCTCTGCGGTGTGCCACGACGACGATGTTGTTGTTGCCGGTGGTGGCACTGCTACAAACGCTGGGATTACGGCTGCCCTCGAACATATCGTCGTAGCAAGAACAGCTCCTGCTACCCTTCGCATGAGTCGGCGGCCAGAGCACCATCCAGTACTCTGCTACCCCCTGCTGCAGCGCTCGCTGCTGCTACGCTTGCAGCCTAGGCCTGCCGCCCGGCTTACCGCTCCGCAAAATGTTTTTCCACCCTTTCGATGGGTACCATGTGTTGACCGGTACATTTCCGGAGCCCCCCCGCCCCCGCCTGGCCGCTGTAGCGTGAAGCCGGCCGCACGCGCGACGAGGCTGCTGTCGCGCACCGTCACGTTGAAACATGGATGTCGATGGAACATGCCTGGTGGTTTCTCCTTGCAATAACTGCAGAATCAACAAGGTGAGTTTGCGCCAGGGCTCCGGAACTACAGTAGGGAACACGGGGACGAAAATCTTGCCGGTCTTTTTGTAAAGGCGCCGGGAGAGAGCGGCGGAGAGAGGCACGTCTTCTTGTAGGGAAAATTTGCCAAGCTGCTGTGGTGGCACACCCTTGTACTTTCGTCGCCGACACCAGACCTCCTAGGCTCTTAGAAAGGCGGGTCCGCCAGCGGTGCAGCCGTCCGGCGAGGGCGGCGTGCTTCCGCCCCGTCGTGCTGTTACCGTCCCCCGCTGCATTTCGCCAGCCGGGGGTCGCGAGACCCAAACCTGCTGCTGCTGTTGTTTACCGAACGATTCGGAGCTTGGGGTGGGACGGTCAAGGATGATCGTGCGGCTTGACGTTGCCGGTGAAGTTCGCTGTAAGCCTCGCCCGCTCTGCAGGGAGGTGCAGCGTCGGCATGTTGTTGCTAACTGGCGGGGGAGGGGGGAGTTTGAATATCGTTATATCGCACCCACCGGAACGGGGGAAATGGACTTTTCCAGTATATGCTGCCGACTGCTCCGACGAAGTGTTCGTGGCCTGTCGACTGTGTTACCTTTCCTGGCGAGCTTAGAATAACTAACGGGCCACCTCGCTGTCTTTCCGCGCGGCGAGAACAGAATGGCGTTCAGGCGTGCATCATGCGGAAGCACAACGCAAGGCTGACGGCGGTGAAGAGAGATGAACTGGCCGCGAGGCACCGCCAGTGCGTCAAACCCGACCAGGTGGGCTTATTTTTTTTATTTATTTTTTTCTTACAGAGACACAAATGAAAAAATCCTATTTCTAAAGGTTGCTGTTAAGAACGACCACCCAGCTTCCACCACGTGGGTCTGGCTCCCCGCCTAATGCCCTCTTCACGAACGTACCCTCGAGTTGTTGCTTTTGGCTGTTATAACCGGGAGGGGCGGGTGTGTACCCAAAGAACGGCTAGATTCGTCGCCGGCATGGAAGCGTGCGGGGGACTCGCCCGCTGGAACCTTTTTCTTTCGGTCCGTACTTGACCCCGTGTTCTCTCTGCGCTCTGTTTCATGCACCGCGGCGGTGCAGACGATGACGATCTTCAAGCTGGTGGATCGAAACACCGGCGAGGAGAGCGTGGAGTACTCCCCCGACATGATCTTCCAGAGGCCTTGCGCCAGCTGCATACACCTCAAGGTGCGTGTCACATCCCTCTGGCTCAGAGCCGAGACGTCTTAAAGTTGGGGCCGTGGTTGGGATGGTTGGGATGGAGTTATGACACGTACTTGTGGTGTTTTCCCTCTCGCTACATGGGACGGAGATGGGGGCGGTACGCGCGGGTAGGCTCTTTGCGTCCAAAGCGAACCCGACCAATTCCCGCCGGCTAGCTGCGTGCACCTCTTGGGGCGACATCTTTTGTTCAGCCTATCGTGCACTGACCCCATTTTGTGTTGCTGTTTCCCGGCTTGACTGCTTTCGTTTCGTCTCGACGCCCCCCCCCCCCGCCTGCTCTCAACCGTTCCTCGTCTGGCTGACCTATTGCTCCATGTTGTGCCGGCTTCTTGCCTGGCTTTTCCTAGACGTGCATTCTCGGTGGGCACGAGCTAACGGACTGGACGCCGGAGGGAGGAAGAGGACGTGCCTCACAGGTACGGAGAGCAAGTTGTGCGACCTCTTGACCCGGTCGGCTCTGGCACTGGTTGACCCCTATTGAGTCCGTTTCCCCGTGGCAGTCTCGACCGACACACGTACCATTGAACAGCAAAGGACACTGCCCGACCACGGTCAAAGTGCGCGACAGGTAGATACGGTTCATCGCGTTTTAAGGAGTGGCTACAGGTGCTCATTCTGCACCCTGATGCGCTCATCGTGTACCCTGACCTGTGCATCCAGCAGTATAAGGAGGGGGTGGTTTTTACAGTAGCCGTCCCTGTTCACGGGGTCATAACGCGCCGAGTGTTTTATCTCCTCACGCGGTTCAGCTGCCCCCACCCCTCAACGACGACGACATAGAGTTAACGAGATGCAATTCATTCCCATAAGGTGTGCGTTGCCGAATCATTCCACGCCCCTCCTCTGAAGAGGGGTACCCGATTATTTGGTGCCTCTATTAACCCCATTGGGTCTAGCTCTGTTTGTTTTGCCGAAAAAATAAAAGAAAGGAGAGAGAGTGTGGGAGAGAGAGGCACAAGTGCAGCAAAATGAGACAGTGTTTTTCTGTAGACGCAACAGCTATCTCCACCTATGTAGGCCATGAGGGCAGCCCGCGACAGGATGATGGGCAAAGACATGGTCATAGAAGGGTTGATGCGTGGTCGCGGTGCGGCCGGTAGGGCAGGTTAACGCCAACCAGTCTATACTACTATATTTTCATATACTCAAATGATTATGAAAACGATCAGTGAGGGCTTGCAGGCCCATAGCTGGTTTTTTTCTTCTGTACTTCTCGGTCCCTTTCCCAATGTGAGCTCTGCCGGCTCACTACAATTCCACAAGCACGCAGGCACCAGCACACACCTACCTTTGCATCATTGGTTCCCTAGGTTCGGGCGAGGGTGGTGATGGGGCTATGATGATAGTGTATGTATCGCTATGTTGGACTCGCCAATTCTGCTGCTGCTGTGTCAGCAGTAGTATAGCAGCTGACACGACGACTGCTGGATCTTGGGAGCGTGCGATTCTCAAATTTGGAGAAAAAATAGTCTACACAACATACCGGGGTCTGGTTGGGCTTGAAATGCCCCTTTTTGCTGCCCTCCGCTCGTTGCTCCAGTGGCTTCCTAGATTCGGGCGAGGGCATGTATGCATATGTGGAGCTGTTGGTATGTATCTCTGTTTAAGGATATGGAAAGAGATTCATTATGGCATTGGCATTTAGCCCATTGTGGATTTTTCGAATATTGGCCGTTTGAAGGACCTTGATTTTACCTGCTGGCACTAACGTCTTTTCACTGGTCACAGGTTGGCGCGGTCGATGCCAACAAGAAAGGCGCACCTACCTATGGGCTTACCAACACCTGGCGTGGAGGGTTACTTGGCGGCAACTCCATGGCATGCCACCACACCAGCATTTGCGATTATCAATCAATGATCTGTCAGTACGCCTGTAGACTCAAAAGGGTCAAGTAGTATTTGGCGACAACGGGCAGCGTTGTCCTGGTCAAACGGTTGCAGTCAAGGCGCGATAAGTACCCCTTCTCACCCCTCCGCCCCGCGCCCGCGCCGTTACGTGTTTCGATCATCCTCGTCAGAACAAACGCAAGTCTGCATCCACGCTAGAAAAAGCCCTAGAGCTCTTGTCACCACCGGCTGGGGAGCAACAGCAACACCAGCACAAGCAGCAGCAGCCGTCGAGCAAAACGAGGAAGGTGACAGACGGTTACCCGAAACCGTCGATAACGATCCCGGGACCGGCGCTGAAGGCTGCTCGAAAGGTACTAGTCAAAAGCTTGTTCACTGTAGCTTGTGTGGAGCGAGCTTGCAGCACACAGGGCGGGATGGTTCGCGTTTCGCCTATACGCGTGTTTTTCGTCTCAGGGTGCATACCTTTCAGTCACGTGGAATTGCTTACCGAAGTATATAGCAGGGCACTCTCGTACGCTCGGTGCCGTAGTACTGGCATCAACAATTCGCGGAGCCTTTGTTTGGTTCCTTTTCTTGTACTATGGTTCGAGTTTCGGGTAACCCGCTGGTTTCACGCCGAGAGAAAGCCACCACAATAAGAGTTGGCAGTGCTTCTGTGCCGTGCGCAAGGGTCTAGATATCGACGATATTAATAATGGGTGCACATGTGTGTGTAGACATCCTCGTTGACCAAGAATTACCTCGCATCACGCCTTTGTCATGCTGTTATTTTTGCTGGTGTTTTTTTATCAACACTCGACAGCGGCCGGCCCCACATGTTTTCCAGCTGTGTGGTATTAAGCCGACAGTTTCGCGTCCCGTCGTCCGTGATCATCGATATTTCTTTTTCTTTTTTTTTAGAGCGAAGGGGCTACTACAGCACCGGAAGAGTTGGGGAGGTCAACTAGATGGAGCTCGAAGGGCAGGAAGGTTTCGGCGCCCGAGGCATTTGAGGAGGCAGTACCAAGCCCGGTCAGAGAGAGCGCATTGTTTCTGTTGATGCGGATCACATTATCAGGGCAGCTTGCTGAAGCCAGAGAGATACAAATATAGCTCAAAAGAGAGCGGGAGTCGAGAAATTTCGCCTTCCTTCCACCAAAAACTATTTTTGTTCCCGATCGTCCGGACATTGATGAGCTATGGGTGGAAATGCCTTAGCGGCCCGCCATTGCTAAAAAACCCGGCTTTGGCTCTGCGCATGTTGGTTGTTTTCGTTGCGGTAAGGTGCTCAGAACCCAGTCTTGGCTCGACGCTTGTTGCTTGTTTCGGTGTGATATGTGTTGCTGCGTGTGATGTATTGGCAAACACCTGGGAGGCCGGAAACACATACCAGGCACCCACTCTGGGATCTTACCACCTCGTCCCCCTCCTCGAGAACGGGTCGGTGCATGCATGTTGAAGCCTGTTGGGCAATCAGTGTGCATGTAGAAGCATGTGCCTGTGTACCAGGTACACGCATTGTTTGGCTTTTGGTTGTTTCCCCGCAAGCCTCTAGGAGAAGTCAGACGTATGTGTCTGTATCTGAAGCACGAATTGTTTCCTCTTTTGTTCATGTACCCGCGGACATTTGTCTGTTTCTGAAGCACCCAATTGTTGGTTTTGTTTTGTTCGTTTCCCCGCCAGGCTGCTGCCGCACCCCCCGAGGACGAATTTTGTGCTGCGGCCGACGCCGTCGATACTGACGAAGACGTCGACGTCAACGATCACGCCTGCGTGTCGAACGGCGCCGTAGCTGCGAGCGCTAGCGGTGGCAGCGGCAGCGGCAGCGGCGGCGCGCCGCAGCAGAGCATCGCCTCGCAGCTGGACGCGTTGGCTGCGCAGGAGGACTTGCTGCTGCAGCAGTTCCGTGCGGACATGCGGCATCTCGATGAGGTGAGCAGCGACGGGAGAGCGAGAACGGAAAAGGGGGAGAAGGGTAGGGGTTGGGGTAAATTTAGGATGTGGAAGTGGAGCGTGGAGAGAGAGAGAGGGGTTTGGGCTGTGGGAGTTGTTGGGCAACGGCGTACATTTGTGTAAGAGAGGGGTCCCACGGGTAACGCAGCCAGACGCGTCTTGGGTATGTATCACAACAAATATGTCTTGTGCTGGTGAAATGTGTGTGGATCGCCTCTTGAACGTTGGACTCAGTCGTACTCGACCGCATGGAGCTAACTCTCGGCCGCTATTTATTCGCTTGTTTGGTTGGCCAAGTCGAGAGTCAGCACCACCCGAGCAACCATCGGGCAATGCTTGGACTTTTTTGTTTTGGCCGCACAGAACCAACCCCTCAAATGCTATCCTCACCCCAATTGCAGGCTAAGGCCTCCAGGGAGAAGGAAATCCGGGTAGCGCAAGCCGCGTTGGAAAAGATAAAGGCGACGCGTGAGGTAAGACCTGTGCTACGCTGTCGGCCGCTCCGCCGGTAATCGGGGTCGCTGGGGAAGGTTACTGCCGTCGTGGTGTGGCGGGGTGCGCATTTTTTTTTTTTTTTTTCCAGTGCGGGGTGAGAAACGTACAACACGACGGCGTGGTGCGTGCTGTTTATTTTCCCCTCTTTGCGGACCCAGATGTATTTGCAGATTGAGTGCTGTCGTCCCATGATTTTTGGTCGTGTCTGCGAGCGAGATTCATCGCTTGTGCCTCGGCACGCTTCAGACACGGGGTAGTGAAGAGCGTTCTTTTTTTCGTTGGCGTTGCCTTGGCCGCGATGGTCTTCTCCCGATCTTGGCCGTCGTGATTGTCCTGACCCTGGCAGCCCCCGGCTTTTTTGGTCGATTGAATCCTCGATATTTCAAGACTCGCTGTCGTTGCGGGAGTTGCCGTCGCCGATTAGACGTGGCGCTCACCCCAACGACGCCTCGATCCTTCTCGCCCACAATCCTCTTCACGGTTTATACAAATATCTCCGTTGCGACCGTGCTGCTCTGTTTGATGACGAGGCAGACGACGAAGTCGAACACCGCGGAGCAGCGAAAGAGGATGGTGGCGGAAAGGGATCGGCTGACCCACCTCCGGTGTCAGGTGAGAAACTCGTCGTATGTGGGATGGGCGGTGAGCGCTAAAGCGCCCCATCACTGAACGGGACTGTTTCCTGTTGTGAATGAGTCCTCGGTTTCCTGTCACCTCTCTGGACAGTCAAAACCGCAACATATATTGTGGTTTGAAAAGCCAACATTATGGTATGACAAGCCACCGCTAGCACTTGAGGGAGGAGTTCCTTGGTCGGGTGTCACGGCTTCCGTTCAAGCACGAGGGACATAGCGCAGAAGCGACGTACATGAGCGACACCCCCAGATATATCTTTTGGCGAGTGGTCGCTTTCGACCGACCCCGTGGGTCAGGAAATCCTTTCGTGTGGAGCTGTCCTGGGGTCGGTGGTTGATCGTGCAACCCGAAAATGCTCATGCGTCCTGTCGTCTTGCTTCTCTCACCGCAGGAGATGATGCGCGAGGAGGCGGAGCACCGACAAAAGAAAGACGATATGTGGAGCGCTGTCGAGCCCGCGATGGCCACGGCAACGTTGCCGACGGAGGAAGCGTCAGGCTACAGCTTTGGTGGCGGGAGTACCGCGACAGAGGCGTCGGAGTGGGTGGCTCAGCCCGGAGATGGTCCTCCTGGAGCATCATCACCTCCAGGGGTCGACGGAGAAGGAAGAAGCGCGGCACTGTTGTTGGCATCGTCGTCCGCGGATGCTGGACAAGGGGGTCCTGGCGGCGGAGAAGCCGTAGCGGGACGCGGTGACGCGAGCGCGTACGAGGAGGCTAGTGATGGGAATGCGGAGGAAGCACCCGGGAGTTCAGCCGGAGGCGTTGTTACCGAGGCGGGAGGAGACGGCTCTGCCTTGGTGAGTTGTTCTGTAGAGGAGACAGCGGCGGCATCGTCTCCGGGCGAGGGTGAGACAGGGAGCTCCTTGCTAGGGAAGGGCTCGGCTGCGAGGAACGAGGGCGGATATTCGGCCAGTCTTGACGCGTCCGCGACCCAAGGAACAAGCGCAGTGGTCGAAAACGGGGCACCTCACGCTAACTCTGTGGGTGCTGGTGCTGCTGTTACATCGGCGTTGACGATCGAGGAGGGGTTGGGTTCGGGGTCAGATGGCGCGTCCTTGCCGCCAGTAGGAGAAGACGAGGATGAGACCAACAGCAGCATGGAGGTGGACGATAATGAAGAGGAAGAGGAAGAGGAAGAGGAAGAGGAGGAAGAAGTCGAGGGGGAGGGGGGATGTAGCAGCCACTTTCAGGACGGGGATGCGCGAACAGGTGGCGGAGAAGCAAACGGAGGAGGGGTGGCTAACGGTAAGGCTGCAAGCACCGGCGGTAGCGGGAGGGCAACGAGACATGGGACGCGGCACGGGGGGTTGGTGTCGGAGACCTGACCGTGCAAGGTGCGGTGGGCATCACCGATCCCGCGCGTCACCAATGTTCAGAGCCGTGGCGCGTACGCGCTGTACGCGTTCTCTTTGGCGTAGCGTAACACTACCGGTGAGGTTTTGTAAAGCTATCGGATGTGAATATCAAGCCACGCGCCGCGGCGGCCTAAGGTGTAGGAGTGAACCCCGTTACCCGTGCTGAGCGGAGCGGCCCTACGGCGGAGATGACGTTAGGGTAGGCGTAGATCGACAGTCTTCGCTGTGATTTGGGCATCGGTTATTCGACTGAGTGTGGATGCAGAGTAGATCGATACGTTACGGTGCTTCTGAGAAGGGCGTCTGGAGCAGACTAAGGTATTTTTACGAGTGCGGCGTTTCACGGAAGTCGATGCAGGACAAGTTGCGAGATCCTTGACAGTTTGCTTTCGCCGTCGCCTTTCGGTTGGTTTTAAGCACGTTACAAACTCGACTCAGGGACAGCCTTTTCTGTAGATTTTTATGGTGCAATTGCGTACATGCTGCCCCGCAGTTTGTGAACGGAGATATGTTCTGTGGACATGTGGGCATGTTCTATATGAATGAGAGACTATGCGACATGATGCCCTTCGAGATCGAAAAAGAATGGCGTTGCTGTTAGACAGCTAGTGTCAACCTGAGTGACCACCACACGCTACGCTCATTCGGCGCGAACAGACGAGTGTCGCACATTGAGAACATGCTTGTTGCGTGCACTGTATGGAATTCGCAAGCGTGTACGGAAAAGTGCTGTTCTGTGTCCCGCTGGTTATATGCGTGCTGTGCGACGCATGGCAAAGAGTATATCTCCCAACACCGCAAGGGCTGTGAACCAAAAGCGATTCATGTGACGATTTTGGCCAATCGGAGTAAGTATTGTCTGAACCGGGTAGAAAGCCTCTCGTCCCACCTGATGGAGGGATCCGCCGTAAGCCACGACGAGCAAGCATGCCGTCCTCTCTCTCTGCTCCAGCTGTACAGCAGTGAAACATGTCCTGGCAGCTTGGACAGGAAGTGAATGAGACATCCCAACTACGCACCAGTTTCTGAATTGCAATGTACCGCGTATCTGGAACAACCGGAGAAAATACTGATGGGCTTCGGCCGTCTACCCTGTGCTGAAGTGTGTAGCACTGCTGTGCAAAGACGTACATCAAGTTACAGCAGCAGTAAAGCGGATCTATCTGCGCGTACAGTTTCCATATCCGGGGAAACTCCATGTCCGGGGATTGGCAATGTTTCCGACTGCTGGAGAAAACGTATGTTGAGGTGGTTTTGAGCGTCAAAGGCTGTAGAAACACTTGTCCAAGAAGATACCATTTGTGTACGTCGTATGTGTGAACACTCTGCTAGAGGGACAATGAAATGCAACGGTTTGTTATTTGAAAATCAAACAGCGTCTGGTAGCGCAATGTTGAGCAAGATAGGTCAGCCAAGTCAAGAAATATTTGTAAACCGCTTGAGGAACCGTCAGAACGCAGTGATGTCCTCTAAAAAACAGGTGAATGAAGACTCTTCTCCGTAAGCTCTTCCTCTTCCTCTTTGACGGTGAGGTTAGTATTACTGTAGAACACGTGTAGAGTAAAGTGTGTGTGTCATCGTAATGATTCTATACCAATTATTGTAGAATATACCCCGCTACAGACAGTAGACCAATGAACACGTCTCATTTTGGCGGGTCAAATTCTTCGATTTGACCAAAAAAACAAAAATACTGGTAAGTGAAATTCACGAGACACACTCGTTCACATCTCGCTTTCTTCCCGCGAAGTGTGTGTGGCGGCTGATCTGATTCAAAACGAAACCCTTCAGTTTTCACCATGGAGATGCACGACGGAGAGAATGCAATCGACCTGACCATGGAAGACGATGAGATACAGGTAGGTGCGCACAAGCAAGGGCTTGCTTCCGTTTTTAAAAAAATGAGATGGACCGCAGAGAGAGAGAGAGAGAGAGAGAGAGAGCGAGAGAGAGAGAGAGAGAGAGAGAGAGCGAGATGGGAGAGTGAGACACAGAGAGAGAGGCATGTTGGTTTGAAGGCGGTATATCCGAAGCACCCAAGGTGAGACTATTACAGGGCCGCCCCCACTGCCCTGCGTTGAAAAATGCATTCGATTTGGTTGAAGCGCCGAACCTTGGCTAGTCCAAGTGAACCAGTCTTAGCCAGATCGGGGCAAGGAGTTTCACGTTCATAAGGAAGCATGCCTGTTTAAGTGAAAACTTGAATGTGAGGGATTAGTTCAAAATAGAGGCGCCGCCGGATGCTTTCTCGCATATGCCGAACCTGCGGCACCGGAATCGTTGTCCGGACGTGTGAGTTGTTCTGACGATGGTTCCATCGCAGGGTTCTTGGGTCCCGCTCGTGTACAGTAGTTCATATATTGTTGACGACGCCAGCCGAAAATTGGGTACTCAGTATACATCCAACAGACGGCACACCCGAAAACACGAAATTATCCGAAAGCCATTGAATCCCATATGGACTTGTGTCCTCAACGTTTCGCTGGCGAAAAGTCGAACAACGAGAACAACACCAAGAGCGACAAGAAGAAGGCCAAGAAGAATAGAAGAGGGCGGTGAAATCCGGCACGGCGCAACGGAGCGGCGAAATTGAGGCAAGTCTACGTATAGTAGCCGTCACCGCGTTCTGGCTCTAGCGTGATTTCCACAGTAAGCGACAACGAGGTTCGTATGTCTGGTTTTGGGGCGACCTCTGCTCGACGCACAAGTCACTAGAACAACAGCGCTTTCATTGAAGCCTAAATTTAAACCATTGGACTGGTCAGCGCTGACAAGTCCAAGGGTTTAGATTTAGGCTTCTATGATGTCTGCGTGCGGGTCTGGGCGTTTGTTTGATATCTGCGGCTCTTCCTTATCAGGATTGCGTACAATCATACAGCACGCCAGGACGAAGGTATACTCTGTGTTAGCCTGTACCCCGTTTGTTGTACGAATAAGTCGAGAGTATCGTGAACTGTACAATTAGCCGCTACTGCTGTCCAATCCCGGAACACAAAAACAACAAATGTGCCTGGCAACCGTCGTGACTTTGTCCGATACTCCGTCACACCGACCCATGCATCCGAGCAGGTGACCTCGAAACCTTCGGAGAAGATGGACGAAATCTCCCGCCCCGCCAAGCGCAGCAAACGATCTGCACCGGGAAAGGGGTGCGAGGACACCGAAGCAGATGTCGAGATAATGGGCACCACGGGTGCTTCGAAGCTACCACACACTCGTTTCAGCTGCCCCGAGGTGCGTCGGAGGAATGAACGTTGCTGGAACGCTGAGGATTTGCCTTGTGCGTCAAGTGGCGGGGGAAATAGAGCCTCTTGCTCCATGAGCATGCCTTTCTTCGTGCCCTGTACTGTCCTTCACAAGCGTGTCAAGAGATATACATCTTTACCGGCACGCGGTGTCCGCACCACGCCTGGCCCGACCTCTCCAAACCGTGGTTCATTTGTTTGCCCTTCCTCTCCGCATTTCCCCTCAACAAGGCCGGTCACGAGGAGCGGTGCGACCTCTGCTTCTGCTACGTGTGTGACCGGTTCGCTGTGCGTGAACTAGCTGTAGAGCGCATCCGAGCATACCCCTAAAGACTCTATCTGGCCGTTATTTGTGTGAAAATCGGGGAAGGCTTGCCGTCGCACGGGCGTGTTGTGTTGTTCAATCTTTTTTTGGAATGATATGCGCAAGCTTCGGTATCCTCTTGCTCTTTCCACCGCTTCTGTCATTGATTAACTCCCTCTTCATCGTTTCAACCAGACAAGCATAGCGAAAATGTAAGCTACCCTGTGCAAGCATGCTAACGCTGCGAATGTAGCGCGGGCTTCGCCTACGTTCTCGACAAAACACCGGCTCGCAAGTGTTACCTCAGATGGACCATGCAACTCGACCATCACCTGGTTCATTCTCGCCTACCCTCCATATATGTGTGAACACGAGCGTTGCATGAATCAATTACGTACATATGGAGGGGTTGACAGTCCACTCTTCACTCTTCAATTCATATCATCCAGTTTTGCACATGTCACGTTCGTCTCCGTGTTCGCATTCACTTCTTATTTCACACTTGGTGGTGACTACCTCTCAACGTGACCTTCTATGCTTACGTCTTTATGTGACATCTACGTCAGATGTCTGCAACGGCACGGCGGTTGTGCATTGACGTCGTCCAGATTACACCCATATTCCCTGCCGAATGAATCAGGAGTTCATTCATTTTTCGTGTCTATAGAATTGCCGACATTATTCTTGTGTTTGGTCGAAGCACACCTTGAGCTTCCACACGTTACTCTTATGAAATATAACCATGTCTCCGAACGTCTGGACCATAGACATTGGACAGAGGCGATGCGAAAGGAAAGGAAACCCATCAGCACATTTCCGCAGGAAACGCCTCGTGAACTTGATGCATACATCCATCGAGAACCCTGTCCGCCAAACTCGGGCATTCACTGCTGCTGTCTAGTATGGTCTGAAACCGAAAACAAAAACGATCACCAGGCCCGCAACCGAGTGTGGCGAGTGGGCGGACCACTGCCATGCGACGACATCTGGCTCAGAGGCATCGACTTGGAAGGCACTTCGTGCGCGCGCACGGCCCCTGATCCTCGCGGAAAAGCGACCTCCCGTGTCCGGCCTCCACCAAGTCAGTATTCATGCAGCTCTGACTCCGAATCGCTGTAGCCTTGTTTGGTGGTCACAGGTACAAGAGTGGTCACAGGTAAATGATTGCCTTGCCGACAGTCCCTTTCGCGTCTTGGCCATCCGTCGTGCTCACGTCAACGCCTCCGATGTGCATGTGGGCATCGTCCGTGCACGCTGGGGTGCAGCACCCTCTTTCTGATGGTGGTTTCCCTGAACAGTGTATAGCTGAATGGTTGTACCTTTCTGAGGTAAACCCGCAGCCTTGGGTATACCAAAGCATGTACCACCTTTCACTTGCACTCCTTCCATCTCACGTGGCCATGCTGCTTCGTAAATCGACAAATGTTCAGGGTTCTGTGGTTCCTTCAACACCGATGTCATCAGTTTCTGGGTCCTCAGCCCCGCCTGGTCCCACCGTTGATACGGGAGGGGCAGATGGAAGAGGGCCCCAGGCGCCTCCGCCACCGGAGTACTCGTGCGACTGCGAAGAGATCTGCATCCCAGTCCGCACAGTCATTGCATCCTGTGGTGCCAACGGGTGCAGCACCCCGCCCTCCAAGCCCGTCGTTTATCTGGCTGGTCTCACAGGGGAGCAGGCGAAGCACGCCGAGGAAATGTAAGGCATTTTGATGTCGGGTGAAGATGTCTCTACCGACGGCGGGAAGATTCGTGTCACGGCGTGGCAACATCCTTTGTCCAGCATTGCGTGCGTACTCATTCCATGCTGTCGTGCATGCTCATTCCGTGCCGTCGTTCCGCAAGTGCGGTGGGAGAGGCTCTCTCGCTCTTTGCGCGGCGAAAGGTGCACCGCTTGCACCGGGGAAAGAGCAAGACCGCCCAAGCTCTGAAGGAGAAGCACTACAAAGAACGACACAGGCCCCACATTCGGAAGGTGATTTTCCATTAAACATTAGCTCGGGGCGTAGCCCCGGTCTCAACTGAAGCCCTTATTTGTTTTGCCGGCGGGTTCTCAAATGGAAGTGCAGTCTCATGAGAGTAGTCTCTTCCCGAACCTGTATCAGGACCAGGAATAGACATTATGATGATGTAAACATATTTTGTTTTATCAGGAGGCGCGATCGAAGGACCCGCAGTAAGGGTCGCATGTGTCCAGCAGGGTTATCAGAGCGTAGTTCATGAAGACTGTCCCCACCGTGACAAACGCAATATCATTTGGTTCCCGTCGCGGAAATGTTGCTTGTTCCGTGATGGCTGGACTGATGCTTGGACACTTGTTCATGCTTCAATGTCGTGTAGGTCACTCCCACTTTGTCATCGGAAGTAGCCAATCCGGTTCTGAACCAACTAGATCGTTTTCGTGTTTAGTGAAAATCGGAAGGATTATTATCGGCAGGGAATACATAGCAACACCAGACCTTGCCAACGTGGGTCGAGCTGTATTATGGCGTTTGTTCAACCAATGCCATCGCGATCACCATCCAGTATGAGCGATCCTCCTGCATCTATGTAGTTTGCTTTCGCAAGGCGTGCCATTCCCTTTATACTAATTTCCAGTGAATGCCAAGCGGCCCGTCGCCACCACGAAGTGCTTGCCGACGATGGGCTGCATGTTCAATTTCGATATCCTATGTTCTTCGTCGTCTCTCTTTCCGACAGACACAAGAGGACGGGGGGAAGGTTGACATGGCCATCGCGAGCAGGTTCAACCGCCAAGAAGCCTCACTTCCTACACCCTGGGCTTCAAAGTGGACTGTGAGTATACCTGATGTTTTTGGAAGGATTAACATTTTCTCCCCAGCCTGGTGCAAACTCAACTGCCTTCACTCGCCGTACAACGACATGGTTCACCCTCGTACGCCTTGGCGCTAGAATCAGCGTTGTGGTGGGGTTCGGTGCCCGACATCTGCAGGGGGGCCGGGTTCGCGGAAAAACTCTGTGTAAAAACGCACACACCGAAATCCGGATGCATCAACCGAACAAATATTGTGCCTAGTCCCGCTCGTCGTGTTGCAGCCGTCTTTTTTCAAACGCCTGTGTCTCTCCGACAATCGGGTCACCACATCGGACGGAGATCGAGGCAAACAGAAGCGCATTTTTTCATCAAAGCCCGCAGCAGCTCTATCAAATTCACTCGTTATGCCCAGCAACTGGAATCTCTTGTTCTTTCAAAGGTAGTATTAGTAGAACCTGTCCTGCAGATGATTTAGGTGCACGGGTCATGCGAAAAGTGCATCGTTTCCAGTCTGGATCACGCGATTGAAGGTAGCATTCAGGGCCAAGACGACACCAACGAAACCGCCACCGTACAGTCAAATGTAGCGCCAACAACGCCAACAAAAGCGATGCCGAAATACGTCCGTCTAATCGTCACTCACCTTTGGCAGTCGGGGTCATCGAAGCCTAGAAGCGTTCTTCTCGGTGTCGTGAGCGACCTCGTATTCACTATCACAACACCCGAGCCGCTGTCTCTCGACAAGCGCAAGGTGACGCAAGCAAGTAGGCAGGCAGACCACAGGCCAAGTGAACGATTGCGGTCTTGTTGAAGTCCCTTTTTAGCCAACCTTCAGTGCAGGGACAACAATATTTCTGTATGCATGTCCCTATCCCTAATCCTCAGTTGAAAGACTTCAGCACATAAGTTAAGGATGTCATGCGTGGTGAGATAATCTTCGCTGAATCGCGTGCTCTCCATCATTACGGGATACTTCGGACTTCGAGAACGGGCACGTAACATGACGATTCAAAACCACCTGCCCTCCTCGCATGGAAATTCATATGCACTTGCTGCTGGGTGGTGCGTAACATGCCATCTTGTCGCACGCACGTCATCTCGAGAACAATGTTTGGCCGAACGTTGTTCTCGATCGGCACTCCTCCGTCATCTCACGTGCACCTGCCTTCAGGCGCATTTCGAGACTTTCGTTTCGCGGACCCCACTGCCTGTGACCATCTGGGAAGACGTACTTCAGAAGCACGGTGCTCTCCAACTGGAACAGCCAGAAGACACCCAGGTATCAAACCCACCAATCGACGTCGCTCTGATGTTTACCGGCGTGGAATACGTTCCACAGGAATGAATATGGTGGACCCACGAGCATCGCCACAGCACACCCACGTTTGCGATCGGACCTTGACCCTCTTAACTCACCACGAAGACCTGGGATTCTTGATTGACTCCCTTTTCGTCCTAAACAACCCTTGACGACCAGCAGAAACATTGGCAGAGCCTCTTTCGCACCGTGCGTCAATCCCACAGCTTTGGATCACGGTGCCAACCTTTCCGTCCGGTCCGAACTTGCCGGTCCTGTCATTTCAGCTCTTGCAGGTGCTCAAGAACGCGTACAAGGAATCCCTGATCGACGTAGAAATGCGGGCAGAGTGCGACCCTAGCTTCACTAAGGGCTTTTTCACCGTCGAGGTCGTCCTCATCACGAAGGTGACTTCCGCCTGATGTCCTGTACCAGGCGTGTCGAGACCGGTACCGCGGGATACGGACACCAACATACATGCACCGAGCCTTCCGGTCGGCCCTTTGTATTGAACAATATGGGTGCGCTCCTCTCCCTACGTGATCGGTTCTCTCCTCTCAGCACCTTGTACGGGTGTGGAACGCGGCGAGTTGTCAACTCGCTTGGCCCAGTAGCCCATCTTTGGGTTCCTATTCGCCCCTGTAAGTACTGTAGAAGGAAATGAAAAAGGACCACACCGGAGACTGGGAACAATCTACCGAATCCTCTCGTGCACCTCGTTACGCCCCCGCCTCTTGACCCGCACGCAGCTTCTTTCCCGGGGGTATAGTCTAGAGGAGCGAGTCGGCAAGAGCTACACCCCCGAGAAAAACCACCGGTTGGTGGACTTCATGCCTGTTGTGGAGAGACTCGTACTGCACACTGCAGTGAACCAGAACGCCGAGGCCGACAGTGCCTCCTCCGCCTGTTCTCCTCTTTCGTCCTCGGCGTCCTACCTCTCCCCCTCCCCCTCTCTTCCCCGTACTCCTTCCTCCTCCACCTCCCCTTCGCCCTGCGGGTCGCCCCCGGCTCTTCCCCCCACGTCCTCCTCCTCCTCCATCCCCCCTGCGCCCTCCGGCGCCAACGCCGTCACCAAGAAGAACAAGGGGAAACAGCGCGCGATAACCGAACTCGGTTCCGACGACGAAGAAGAGGAAGGAGAGTATGACTTTCCGCCGCAGCCCGCGACGCCCACCGCCCCTACGAGCCAGCCCTTCGTCAACACCTTCGGCGCTGCTTCCAACTCCGGCGGCGATGGCGGAAGTTCCGGGACGGTTGGCGGAGGCGCCGACGCCAGCGAGCTTGGTGTCGGGGTGGCTGCCAGCGGCGGTGCGGTGGTCGGCGGACCCGGGCGGAAATTCCGGCCGTCAAAACCGGCGCACCTCGTGAGTCTGATGTCAAAGTACAGCGGAGACGGGTGCAGTCTTGAGGTTTAGGCTGGGAGAAGTTGTCGGGTCTGTGTCTGCCCCCCCCCATGCGAGCGATTCGTATTTTCGTGTGTCATTAATGAGAGGCTTCGTTTTCTGTTTCATTTTTCTTGACTCGAATGCTGTTGCATTGTACTTCCAATTTTGATGTCTCGAAAGGCAGTTCTACGCTCCTCAGGTGGTTGGTCTGGGCGATCAGAGCGAAAGTCCGAAACATGATCACCCGTAGTTCTGTTCACACTAGCCTCGGGAATGATCTGTTTCCTGCAACTATATATCACACCAGGGATACGGTGGGCAGTCGTCGACAGATGTCACCCTTGAAGGACTGATTAACAGCGTTCGCGCGGAGGAGAGAAGCCCGAGCATTGTCTCCAAGCTGGTCCACAATCCAACTGAGGTGATCGAGTCATTGTTCGTGACGTTGGTTTTGACCAGAACAGCCTAAGTTAGGCCATGCTCGGAGTATATTTTCGTTTGTTTTTCTTCCCCGCCCAGCGATTCGGGCACGCCAACGACAGCAATGCCCCGCACACTTGTTCATGACTCGGGGGGAGATTTTCGCAACGCCATGTTCACGACCCTGCTGACCTGCCGGCTCAAAACTTGTTGCGCGTTGTTGAAACAATCACGTGGCCTTGCTGACCGGTGCTTTCGGCCTCGCTTTGTCGACGTCTTGCTTCCTCCAGCTGCTCAAGGTGCTGGAGAACGTGCAACACGGGGCCCTGATCAAACAGCCGGACGTAAGTCATTCCCGCCACCGCTGTTCTGGGGTCTCGAAATACTTTAGAAATTGGAGATGGACATTTCTCTCTCTTCCCCGCGTGTAGTCCGAACTCCCGTATCGCCCGATAATCTTTTCAGCGACTTTACGTCACGGCTGATTCTCTGACTCGCGCTGGTGTTCATTCTGCCGCTTGTGACAGTGTCTGACGGTGCAGTTGTTCGAGCACCAGCTGCAAGCCACCCAGTGGATGTATGACCAGGAAGTGCTGGAAGGGGGCGCAATGCAGCACCTCTGGGTGGAGTTGCCCCCCCACCCTCAAATGCCAGCGGTAAGTTGGGGGCCAGACGCTGCGACCAACCTTAGGGAGTTGCTGCCCTACTCGCAAGACGCCAAACAAATCACTTGGCGATTAGGGCGTCTCGCGAGGTGTCCACTGCGGATAGCGCCAAAAATCGATATATATATATTTGAGGTTCTTCGCCGGATAACTGGTCTAGAGGTTCGTAACACAAAGTGGCCATTTGAAGACGAAGTCTCCTTGGAGTAAGGTCGAATGGATTATCAGGTTCGCTGCACAGTTTCTATTTTTTTCTCTTTCACTCCACCGTCCGAGTTCGGCGGTCAGGCTGGAACTTTGCATCGTGAGATGTACTCCAGGAAGCGAATATTCAACTAGAACACCGCGCTACACGTCGGCCGCCCTGAAGCCCGATGGTGTGGTTTGTCGCCCACCGCTTGCTCTCAACTGTCCAATCATCTGATCAGAACCACGACCGCTCTTGCGAGTTTCGCCGCTGCTGGTACTCTCCCGCCCTGAACCAGTTCACCGTCAAGAACCCCTTCAAAGCCGGGACAAAAGTGAGAGATCTGTGCCGTCCCCCCGTTGCCATATCGGCTCTCGGCTGCGCCTCTCACAAACAGGTTTTCATGCCGACCATTTGGCTAAGAGAAGACGAAAAAAACGCCGGTTCCGGTCTTGAACTGTCTAGAGCTGTCATATATTTTGGCCGCCAAGCGCTCGTCGCTCGTTCCTTGGTTCTCTCAAGCGCTCGGGCGTACGTTGGTCACTTTGGCGCAACTGCTGTGTCGGGTCGATCGGCGGCCAAACGAAGAGATGTCCATGGTGTCGTCGTATCGCAGACGATTTCGCACTGGCGAAGGCCTGGAGACTATCTAACGAGTACCTGAGGGCTTGCATACGATTCTTGCTCTTGGCCGTATGGCCCAGAGACTTCGTCGTGTCAACATCGTGTATTGTTTATGTAGAATTGTACCCTTCCTTTGGCGCACGATCCCTTCGGTAAACTCTGCATTTGGTCGTGCAAGGCTGTCCCCCCTTGCGGCCGAGAAGGAACGGCCCGTTTGCTTACCGTATATCACTATGAACCTTCAAGGATAACCAACTTCGTGCCGTGTTGTGTCATTCGTCTCCCGAATATCGAGTTTGCCTACACGACGGGAGCGAATCCAGGGTTTGTGCTGCACACACATGCCGAGAAAATCAACTTGTCCTTGCCTGCCTATCAACTCTGTACATGTTGGCTTCTGTTTAGGGTGGCCTCCTGTGCGATGAGATGGGACTCGGCAAGACTGCCGCCACGCTGGCCCTCCATCTGATACATCCACCCCAAACCCCATCCCCGGGAGTTCCGCTCGACGAGAAGGAGTGGGGACCCATCACCGGCAAACAGGTGCGGCTTCGAGATGGGCTGGGGTAGAATTGGAAGTGTTGGCTTGACGTTCTCAGCACTTGTCCTGGCAAAACTCGGCTACCTGTTCTCTTAGAAATTGGGAAGTGGCACAGAAAAGGGAGAGTGTATGTACCGGTTCCCAACAAGGACGACAATAAACTAATCTGCGACATGCAGTAGTATGCACTTCGGAAATTGCTCTAGCGGCAGACACATGACGCCCTTGAACAACCCGGGAAAAACAAGTCAAACTCGGCTGGCGTGGATGTTGTCGGCGACTACTTCAGATGCGCGTGTGATATTTGCGGGATTCTCCATGTTTCCCCTCGAGCACTTGGACCTCCTCGCTACATTCGTGCACCTACCTACCCCGTTAGAGCCATGCGGCGGAGGACGAAACTAACATTGAATTCCAGGAATACGGTCGGTTACCCCAACCGCATCCATCATCGTGGCTGTCTAGGGGGTTTCGTGGCTCGAGTTGATCGGGGACAAACTTTGTCGCACTGCAAAACGACCTGAAGTCGATGTTCAACCGTAAAGCAAAGAGGGAGGGCAGCACCCAAGTTTGAAATGCCTTAAGTGGTGACCCGCAAATAAATAATTCTACTTTGGGGAAGCAACTAGGTACGAAGTCAAGGGCGGCTTTCTCTTGCAGTTGCTCCGTGTCCTGGTTTCACACCCTTGGGGGGTCCTTTGATGTCCCGTTGCATGCCGATGACCCCGATGTCGACATGTAAAGGCCACCCCGATGGTCGCCCCAAAGTCTACCTCGGGGGGTACGAAAGCTCCAGGAAAGGTGGTGTCCACGGGAACCCTGGTGGTGTGCAAAGTGTCGCTCGTCGGGCAGTGGGTAGAGGTATGTATGCAGTGTTTCCCTCAGGTTTGTCGCCGTCGTTGCCGTTGTGCCGCTGTTGTTCGATGTTGTTGTTGTTGGTGTAGTTGTAGTCGTCGTGGTATGTAAAAAGTCGTTTCACCATCCAACCGCTCCGGTACAGTTGGGATAGCAATATTGTACCTATTGTTGCATTCTAATGAAATCCTTTGACCTCGGGGATCACGTTTTCGCTCTGATGAAGTTGATGGTCTGCGAAAGATCGAGGGCCGGTTGTCCGACAGACTGGGGTGATAGCGACTGCTAGAAATTGAACAGGCGTACCTCGTTTCTCTAGCAACTGAACAGGCCTCGATTTTCTGAGGGCAGTAGGAAGAACCCCCACATACTCTACCATCAGTTACAAGTCTCTGACATTATTTCTGAAACCCGCTTTTGAAACTGGTCCCTTCAGGGCCTTCTTCGAAGGACGCCGATTCCACCCACCCATTGAAGAGCACTATGTAGACTACGCGGAGGAGCACTATGTAGACTACGCCTCCGGTCTAGTTCAAGCGCCCTTGTTTCACCGAAACAAGAAGATTCGCGTGCCTAGAGCATCTTGAGCCTGTCCAGTTCCACAAAAATGTCCTTGTACGGCATGCTACGGTTGCGAAAGCTTAGGAGACATCTGTCCACGCTCGTTCGTGTGGGAAACCCTATGCTTGCACGCTCGGCGCAGGAGGCCAAGCGTCTGTGCGGCAGCGCGCTGTCGATCTACGCCTACCACGGCGGGTACCACCGTAAGAAGGACCCGGCCTTCCTCGCAAAGTTCGACATGGTGGTCACCACCTACGGGATAGTCCAGGTGACTTTTGTTGTCCATCGTTCGTCTTGGCGTCTTCGGCTCTGTGGAACTGTTTCAAAGTATCGAGATATTCATGTAAATGGTCAATGTCTAGGCACGTTGTGTCTGAGGAGAACGGTTTCATGGTGGGAGTGCGGTCGTCCGTCGTAACAACACGTACTTGCGTTTCCTTCCCCCTGTCCTATGTAGTGCCAGAGTAGAAGGGCTGCACCATGACTGCCAAGCACCATCGAGAGACTGACTGCTGCACGTGACTGTCTGCACTTGAAGCACCCTCCTCCAACACCGAGGGACGCACTCCGCGCAACCGTCGCCGACATTTTCCGGCCTCACCCCCCGCGCTCCGAGTAATACTGGTGCAGAGCCAACCTCCTCTTTCCGAATAGAGCAGAAGAGACGAGGGCGTGGACGCCATACGCTTCGGTCATATTCAAGATCACAGCTCCCCCTTTTTTCCCTCTGCCGATCGCTTTCCCTCCTAGAGCTGTTGTTCGGCATGTGCGGTGTCGTACCCAGAGCGCGTAGGAGCTGTTGTTCTTGTGGCCCTTTAGTCCTTTTGACACTTTTGGGTGACAAGTTCTACATGCGTCTACCACGGCATTTCGCCCCGTCTAGACTAGACCCTCACACCATATTTTGGTAGGCACGTGGTCGAATGTGGAAGGTATCAACAACGTTGCAGGAAGACATGGTCTTCGCTCCACATACTCGGCTCCCCCCGCTGGGATCGGATGCATCTGGCTAACCGAAGAAGCTGGACCTCCTGTAGTCGTCGAGGCTTACCCCCTCGCAATGCACTAGTCCAATCGAGGTCCGCCCGGTCGCACCTTTCACTCCACACCGAAGCACCCCGCCGACGTTTGACTGTTCTCGTTATTCTACCTGGCACGTGCCACTTGCTTAAGATGGACGCGACGAGGAACAAAGGGTACCCACCTCTACGGAAGATTCGCTGGTGGCGTGTGGTGAGGGCTGTTTCAGTTCTTTATTCCTGCCCCCCAGTATGATTCGAGCCACGGAAGTCACGAAACATTCCCTTGTCCGCACACGCACACGCGTTTGAGGTGTGTGTGGGGTCTATCAGGTGTAGAAAAGGGAAAGCGGAAAAGAGTGCCACCGGGAAGGAGCGGGAGACTGAGGACATGCACGACTTCAGGTTGACTCTGTTGTTGTTGTTGTTGTTGTTGTTGTTGTTGTTGTTGTTGTTGTTGTTGTTGTTGTTGTTGTTGTTGTTGTTGTTGTTGTTGTTGTTGTTGTCGATGTTGTCAACGTCGTCGCATCATCGTTCGTTGTGACCTCTTTCCAGTGCATGTCCTTCCTTATGGTTCGAGGAGAAAATGTCAGTTCCTGCTTTCACAAGCTGATCCAACGTGCTACAAGACGTAAGTGCGTTCAACCGACAATTGTTCAAAGCCAACACTAGCGTGAAACATGCGTAGGCATGCGTGAACGCGGCCACCTAGACGTCACCTGTGTGATGAACAGCTCATGCCCCGAAAATGTCACCGAACCGGGGCTAGACTACGTTAGGTGGTTACGCGATGCGGTCAACGTACTTCTTTGAGCTAGCGTCAGCGTCTTCTACCGAACTGGGTCGTCACGTTTATCAACCTTCAGGTTCTGGATGAGAGTCACAGCCTCAATCACGGGTCAGGAAGCTCGAACGCCGTCCGGGAGCTGGTTGCTAACCGCCGCTGGTGCATGACCGGGTACGTGCAGGCAATTCGATTTTTCATTTTTTGCGGTACAGATACTGGACGATCGACCGAATCAAATTTCGCAAGTAATGTGCAGCTTTCCGATCTGTATTTTGCTTCACTTGTGCGCTGACGACGAGATATATCGTGATCGAGGGGAACTCGACTGTTCGCCATTATGTGGACGGAAGATTGCTAGGGTAGAGTCCAGACCAGTCGTCAACGCCATACAACAACCACACCACAACCACTACCACTACCACTACCACCACCACCACCACCACCACCAACAACAACAACAACGGACAACAACTTAGACGACAACAACATCAACGACAACAACCACAACAATGACAACAACAGTTAGCGACGACGACGACCCCACGTCAACACACCTGTTTCTGAAACTGAACATCTGCTTGTGAACCCACTGACGGTCTACCACACGTTTTGTTCACCAAGTCCACGTTGGGCGTATGACATTAAATTGCTAGCCTTGACGCGCTCGATGATTTACTCGCATACGCGCCGTGTGTATCCGGCATGAGGTGCATGTGAAGAACAATACATAATGAGGTCGATGCGCGCGTCTGATGCTTAGAGGCTACCAGTTACATGGATTACGCACACCAAACGCTTTCTAAACCCTATTTCAGACTCAGCAACATAAACCGCAGGTCCCCTTGAACACATCATCAGGCTGGGTACTCGTTGAAACGGTCCAGTGGTCGGACAATGGGAATGCGCCACGTTGATGCGGGGACAGCGTTCACCGAGGAAACCTCTACATACGTACCTTACGATAGATATCGTTTCGAGACTTTTTGATGACCAGGATCACTAGGATACAGCATAGCGTGGAATGCTAGCAACGATGGCAGCCCGTAGGTACCACCCCCCCGCCCCGCCCCCCCCATGCTTCCAATCTACGCGCAAACGAACGGGTGTGCGACTTTCCTTCAATAATTTTCCGCAGTCGTAGTCACAGTTCATCGGTTGGCATCGGATACCTCGTTATTTTCGTCGTGGATGCACCACGTTCGACAACCTTCTCTTTCCTTCACTGTTTTCCGCGACTTCTGGGGAAATCTGCGGGGACCATTCTGCAGATATATCCCAAGAAATTGTGAACGAAGCTTTGCCGAACAGCAAGAACCGGCGAAACGCCCGATGCTATTCCCGCCCCCCGTATCTTGCCGCACCATGCCAACGACAACAACAACAGGACCCCTTTCACTTCCAAGTTCTCCGACCTCAACAGACAGCTGTCGTTTGTGGGCGTGGCGGGGTCGTTCCGGGACCGAGACCTTGGAGACAAGAGGTCTGACGTAACGACCTACCAAAGTTTGGACCTTTGCTGTGCTGCCCCGCGTTCTGTAGCCGTTTATCATTTTTTTGGTTGAGAAGGTTTGACGTTTGGGCCACAGGCAAACGCGTTTTTTCTGTCTGGCAGCTCTGTCTGCCAGAATCTCTCCTTCAAGGCGTCAAGGACAAGTTCATCCCGAGGTAACCTCCCCCCCCAAGCTGTCTCCTTTCAACGGAACTCCGACCATGTCCTTCGAAAAGGTTCTTTTCTCGCGGGATGTTCGTCGGTTCACCCGGAACACGTGCCACTCTCCAGGGAAAATACATGCTCGATTGTATCTGTATGAATCCTAGTTTGGTCGATCTGTGGACCCGGGGCAGATCAGAGGTTGAACGGCGGGGTGTGTCCGCGCCCCCTGTTTCCTATTTCGTCAGGCCGAACACAGACACGCAGGTAGAGGTGACGGCGTTTTTGCGCCGCGTGGTCCTGCGCCACTCCCAGGGCATGAAGCTGGGTGCCAACAGTCTCCTCGGTCTACCGACCATCACACACAAGGTACCCGTAAGGCTTGTACATGACGGGGATAATTTTATTAGGAGGCGTGGCCGGAAAAACTCAAGAACAATTTTCTCTGAGCACCTGCCACACAAGGGAACCGGGCCTACAAGCCTTCTTTTCCCAGAAAAATGGCGAGAAGTTGCAAAATTGGGTGGACCATGAGAACGCAGTTCGTGCGGTTGCCACCGCTACCCTCAATCCGCAAAGCGAAACACGTTCATGTAGGTGATATTTTGTTATGTCCATGTTCGAAACCCGTCGACAAAGTTTTTTTTGGGGTTTTGGAAATTCTGCCGCAGGTGCGCTGACCAATCAGCGAACTGCGTGGCGCCTGCCGGTACTGATCCATTGCTTCGGGCGTCTCTCTCTACTCGGTTACATCTCCCGATCCAAGAAATGTTACGGTATTTCTGCCGTGTCCATCCATTGTCGGGGACGTGTCACCCCAAACCCTTTTTGAATTGCTTCGGTGTTTGATGCCCCGTTCCAGCTTTCAAAGTTCCTCATTCCACACGGGAAATCCCTGTACACAAGCACACGATGGCTACAATTGGCGTAGACATGTACTAGCCCCAAGGCGGGAAAATATTATCCACACCGGAGAAGAAAGAACTTGGCTCCTTCGTACGAATCGAAACACCAGTTGTTGTCCTCGAGTTGAACGCGAGTACCAAAATGTGCTCGCTTCGACGAGATTATGCGTGGAAGCAAACGTGTCGGTTTGTCCTTTCATTCCAAACATGACCCAGCCGACAAACGCGTTTTGACGCGCGTGTTCGTGCACGTCGTTACTGTTTTTGAGGGCACAGGTGGAGGTTCTGACCCCGCCGCCGAAGGAGCTCGAGGCCTACCACGACTTCGAGAACACCATCCAGAAATAATACAGGGCGGTGCGCTGGCGGGTCTTGAACGTGCGGGGCTCTCACACCATGGCAGTACTCACTCTTCTCAGCAAGTTCCGGCAGGTGTGACAACGTTTGTAACGGTACGCCAGCGTGATTGAATGTATCAGCGGTAGGTCGCGGGGGGTTTGAGACCCGCCACTGAGAACGCAACGTCTTCTAGATGGGTCACTCCGCCCCGCCTCCGCAAGCCCCCCCTCCCCCCCCACCATTTCCCTGCTTTTCCGTCCCCTGTGCGGTGTAGTCCGGCTGGTGTGTCTCTTGTTGACCTCCTATTGTAATCCCTTCTCTCCTGACGTTCATGCCACTGTGGTCCGTCGGGTAAATGCGAAGTCGAACAACAACAGCCGGCGATCCTATGGTCCATGTTCGGCCGGCGCGGTCGTGCCTCGGAGCTCTCGGCATCTCCCCGCACTCTTCCTGCTCGCTTGCCCCTGCAACAAGGGGTTAGGCCTCATTAGGCACGTTTTCACCGACCAGACCGCCAGGATCCACACTTTTTTTGCCTGAAACAATTCGATCAGGACAAAAAAGACACCGTGAAAAGGACCTGTGCCTGGACTTCATGCTGCATGTCGCCGGCGGACTCAGCTTGAACTTGAGCACTAATGTTGCGAAGAGCGAATTGAACACCTACTTCCCACGATTTTGGCGTTTTATCTCGGGGTGACACGAGTAACGTGTGTGTCCCTGCTACCTCAATTTTCTCCTTGCAATATCTGTCCCTGTCTCTGCCTCTTCCCCCCGGGTGTGTTCGCGCGTTTTCTTTGCTGCAGGCGTGCTCTGGCGGCCAACTACTCCTCTACGAGCCTGCCAAAACACCGACAGAGGGTGGCTGGGAAAAACGCGAATAGTTAGACACGGAAGGCGAAGAAGTGGACGGCAGTGAGAGCGATGATCGGGGTAAAAAGCTCGCCGACTCCTTGGACGCGTTCTGCTCGGTATGCCACGAGCTCTTGGACTCCCCTGTGAAGACGGAGTGCGGTCACGCCTTCTGCCAGGTTCGGTGATTAGTATAGCCCGTGTAGGCTTCCGGGAAGTCGTAGTAGATCTCCGAATAGCTACTATAGCCATTGTCTTTACTCCTTTGTTGCAGCAATGTAACAACCTTGGCAATGTATACAAACAGCTGTGGCTTGGGAGTGGGCTCCAGGGCTTCCGGTAGCATTGCACACGGCGGACGTGACCACCGCGAGGAGGCGGAGATATCGTACCCTCCTAGACTGATTTTCAAAGCTCGATGGATTACGCTCGGGGCCAACACCAAAGATGGTGGTTTTGGAAACGTCCCGCCGAGGGTTCTCCGTAGATCTTTCGGGCTCCTTCCGCACCCACTTGGTTGTGAAGCAATCGAGATTTGAAATTCAGTCTACTGTATAGCTAGTGGGGGGGGGGTGATATCTTCCGGTTCTTACGGTACTCGTAGTTTGCCGGGTACCCTCCGCCCTTGTGGTCCTCGAAGTATGTATTTGGCATCGGCGAGCCTGAGGAAAGCGTTCTACCACGTGACACTAACCACGGGAAGGAACTTCCCCGGGAATGCGGTCAAATTACCGAACCTAACCGTAGGTATTTGCTGACAAGAGCACTAGTCTATGCTTTGAAGAAATCTGGCCGCTAGTTCAAGGTCTTGCTCATTTTCCGCCAGATTGGTTCAGTAGTACTGCGGCCGGGCTGTTGGGAGGCGAATACATGTGGAGCGAAAGTTTCGATATCATGCGCAAAGCCCTACTACAACCAGGTGCACGCCTGAGAGCACGTGACTTTCCAGCCGAGGTTCGAGGTGCTAACGTGTGTTAAATTTGTCAAAGACGTATCGAAAATACGGCATGTAGATCGGCCATACTAGATCCATTCAGAGGATATGTGCCTGAGGGAGCTCCGACCAACAAGCGAACGGTACCAAACTCCACCTTAGCCGAGAGGCCGGGCGGTGCAAAACTATGAGCGCCTCCTCCACCGCTCACCTCCCACTCGACTGTCTTCCAGGCGTGTATCGCTGGAGCGTTGGCGAAGGGCGACGACGATGACGAGGGGCCGTGTCCCAAGTGCAAGAAGACGGTGACGCTTGGCGACCTCACTCCCATCGGTGGCGGTGGTGGCGACTTCGGGTCGTCGGCGGGCGGAAACGGCAGCGACAACAGTAAGAACGTGCTTATTTGTTCTTATTCGTGCGTTTTACGTTTTCGAGAGGGACGAGAGGGCCTAGATGGCGTTGGATGTTACCTGTTGCAATCGCTCGTAGGGTTATCGGTTGATGAGAGGGCATATCGTCCCTTGTGCAACATATCGTCAGGAAGCGGGAGCAACGGGAACTGCTCGCGCGACACCAAAGACGATGACATCTTACACACGAATGGCAGCGGGAACCGCACCGGAGCGAGACAATGTCCACCAGTGACAGCACCAACTATGACGAAAAAGACCGCTGGAAGGATACACAATCACGTGACTAACCCCCCCTCACTTTCCTCCCGGGTACATACGTGCGCTTTCGGTGCCTCAGGGCCGGGCGTGATGATGGAGACGAAGCTCAAGGCGCTGGTGGAAAAGCTGGCCGACATCCAAGCCAATGTTTGTTGTTGTCGTTGTTGTTGTTGTTGATACCGTTGGTGGTAGCTTTGGTCGATGGTTCCGTAGGCAAACACATGGCGGGATCAACTTCAACGTTCTGTTCCCAACTCTCAGCGACACTTTCGTTCGTGCATCAAGTGGCAATACTTATTTTACACGATTGGGCCAACCCCTCGTGAAGTCAAGACTAGCATTAGATACCTATTGGCGTTATACGGTTCATTCAAGCACCGCCTTGTCTAAATTGTACCCCTTCTCCGGTAGGATCCCACTTCAAGAGCCTGGTGTTCTCGCAGTACAATTCCTCCCTGGAGTGGCTCAAGCACGCCCTGCCCAAGCGCGGCTTCCAGTTCCGCACACTCACGTGCAGCATGACGAGGAAGCAGCGCACCGATTCTCTTCACGAAACCACAACTGTTCAAGCGCAAACGACAATTATTTCGTGCTGCAGTTTTTCCTCCGGAACGCGCTACTGCTGCACACGTTATCACACGTTATCCCGGTTCCATGCTCGATACCACGCTACACGCAAGGACTATATGTCGAGGGCAGCCCTGTGGATTGACTCACACGCCGACTCGAACAGCTTGATCTCGAAAATATCGGCAGACCTGCTGTCGGGTCGAACCTCTCGACTGTTGCTGCCCCTGATCTCTTTTTCCAAGTCGACGCACTCTTACGCCTCACTCCCCTAACCGACGTCAACCTAGTCCATTTCGTGTTCATTTCATGTTTTGATTTTCTCGAAAACAAAGGCGTTCGCGAACGACCCCCCAACGACGGTTTTTCTGCTGTCGGTTCGTGCTGGGGCCGTGGGGATCAACCTCACGCAGGCCAACCACGTCTTCCTGCTCGAACCGGTGAGCGAAGGACACTCGGATATCTCTTGCTCGAACGAGCGATCACTTGCATCACCCATCTCATCAAGCCACACGTTACTTCACCGCATGGCAGAGGTTGCTGTGAAATTAAAGCTTCTTCTGCCGGCTTGTTCGTCCGCGATTGGCCTCGATGGATGCTCTCGGGTTCTTCGTTCGAATGGGTTGTTCTCGCCCTTTCCCCGGTTGCGTTCGCCCGGTTGGCTAAGTTGAATATACTGTTCCATCTTGACGTCCAGCGGGGGTCAGTAGTATGCTGTTCGATCTTGACGTCCAGCGGGGGCGTGCAATTGTAATGTTCGGCTCTTGGTTTCTTGGTTTTCTTCGGTCTCTAGGCTTGCTGCTATGTTGGTCCTAGAAGTGACTCCGCTATTATTGTAGTCTGAGGTTTGTCCGTATGTTTACAAGCGAACAGACAGAGCACCGCAAAACGCCCCTCTTTTTCTCTATCATATGATAGCCGCGGGTACGCGGAGTGAATCATATATTTTACCAGAGAGGAATGGGCGGCGAAGCGCTTTCTCACTTTTTTCTTCGTGGAATTCACTCCATCCGATCTGTTCTTGCCCGTTTTCCGATTGCTCTTCGTAGGCTAGGCGAAGACCGAACGAAACGACACCTCGTAAACGGTCGGGGTGTAGGGCATGCATGCCGCTTGGAAGAATGCACGTTGTTTTTTTGTTGATCCTGGGTTCTTCCAAGGGTTCACATGTTTGCCCGTTATGTCAAAGCTGTGCGTGGTCCAGCAACCAACGGAAGAATATGCATCATTGAAAATATTACTTTCTCAAGTGAATATTAATATTCGGAGCTGCCTCTACTACTTTTGCTAACGCAGATGCTCAACCTGGCCCTGGAGAAACAGGCGATCGGCAGGGTGCACCGCCTGGGACAGACCCGCCCCGTCACGGTAGGTGTAAGCCGCATTCCGTAAGTGACACAAGCTTTCACACCCCCTGGATCGATTTCAAAGCTGTCACATGCCACGATGAAGAGGGTGCATGCATAACACGATACACACGATACCCTGTCGGAAAACTCTCGCCCAGGCGGTTTCAACGCCACTTTTATGGGCATTGCCGTTCTTAGTGCCGTGGAGAAATCGAGCTTTGACTATCGGTCCAGGTTTTGCGCTATCTTCTGTCGCCCACGGGACATTTGCCTCCCGAAGACCAAGATTGAATGAATCCCCAATTCATAAAACACGAAGAGTGAAAAATGAGTTTTTCATTTTTCAAACTTGCGACTACCTTCGTTGAATTCATGCATGTATCGTCGCCCTATTGGTCGTACTATGCTCCCAGAAACTGTTGGTGAGGTTCATGATACTTTTCTGAGCTCCTTTGGCACACCAGTTTATGTAGAGAATCATTGTGAGGCCGAGACCAAAGGTACAGAGAAAGAGATATCTCGCGTGGGTGCTATTTGTTGTGAATTTTTTCCCTGACAAAGCGTGGGTGCATTCCCTAACCTTTTCCGTTCAGGTGACCAAGCTAGTGCTGGCAGACTCGGTGGAGACACGGATCCTTGCAATGCGGAAAATGCAGGCACGTGGCGGAGGCTCCGCTGGCTCCAGTCTCTTCAATGCCCAGGGCGGGTGAGTTGGTTGGCATATTGTTGGTCGGCACAACGGGTTGCAGGTCCTTCCGAGCGGGTGCAAGGTGTTGATAGCTGTGGATGGACGCGAAGTAAATGTATTCTTCCCGATTGAACAGGTGATAGATCTTGTCGGGAATTTCGGACGCCGCCAATTTCGTCTTCCCGTCTGGTACACAGCTCCGGTTGAAATAATGAAATACGATTTGTCCCGCCTCTGTTTCTGTCGTTCTTCCCCGTACCCAGCAACTAGTGTGACGTACTCACTTGCCAAATATTGCGTTTCGTCCCGCGATGACGACCGGTCGACACCAACCACAACTATGTAACATCGCCGACAATATGACATCGCCTGCGGGGAACGACTTTTTGTCTCTACGACAGCACCCTCCCTCCCGTGCTGGCGTTTTCTCTCGCCCCCGATGCGCAGGCCGGCTGGCAGCCTTGCCCGAGAAGATGCCAGGCATCTCAAAGTCGGAGAATACGACGAATTCTTCGGCCTGAACCGCGACAAGCCGAGCTCGAATGCAAACACCGGCAAATCTGTGTAGCCACTTCGGCGTGTTCGGGACACGTGCAATGAGCGCGATTATTGTCCGGTCCGCAATCGTGCGCGGCCGGAGAGGTTCTGGTTTCGATTGCAGCGGCTAGTACGGTCGCCCGCGACAGTCAAAAGCTCGTCGTCGAATGGCCCCTTGCTTTGGGTGTGGTTGTCTATTGTCCAGGCCACAGATGAGCCCCGCCCCCCCCCCCCATCTGACGGTTTCACGTACTACTTGCTGTAGGTATCTATGCTCTTCCCACTGTTGTGCGCGGCGTTCTGCTTCTCTACGCAGCGCTCCGATTCGAGAATCTTTACCTCGAGATGGACTGTTGAAGAGTCGGAGACTCGAAGAGTTTTTCACGCCCCTTGGGTTGGTGTGTGAGTGAATTCAACTTCATCAGGTGCAGGGTATCACTGTTCTACGCGCTAGGTCGGAACAGGTGTGAACAGGTGTTGTCCTATGGACACTCATAGGAGATTTGGAGTCCCATACATCTTTTCGCGCTTGGCTCTGGAACCTCAACGCATATGTTGAAGCCCTCTGGCAAACGTACAGTATTCATACTGACGTGCCCGACGCACGTAGTTTGTGATTTGTATATGCGCGTGCGTTGTTGCGTACCGTCCTGTCCAGGACCCGGCTGCATGTTTCGATGCGTGTTTGAACGCTCCAGCTGGAGATGCACCGAAGGTGGAAAAAATGCCGAGCCTTACTATATTTCGGATGTCTTTCCTTCTGCGTTCTGCGTATGCCTTCAGTTTGAACCGAGAAAAGGGCGTTGGTCCAGCCCCTCTCGTTGCTTGCAATGTATGCATATCTTAGAAAATCTTCACGACGCGCAACACACAACGTGCAAGACAGCGACGGAGAAACCAATTGCCATAATGGATTCGACGAAACGTCGACATGCTGCAGGCTACGCAACCATTCTCCCAACGTTTATCGCTGTTGACTTCACACCTTCTTCGAGGACCAAGCGAAAACAAGAGTCACTCACTCGTATTAAACAACGTTCATTTTGGGGGCGGACGCTTCCACAGAGGAATCAACCGCTTCATTGATCTATCGATATGATACATCGATCCACCGACTCTGCATCGTTGTTAAGCGCCTCTAGAATGACCAACCAAAACAAAACGCCACAAAAACAGTCTTGTTGGAACCTGTCCTCACCCGTAATAGATACCAAAACAGACTCAGTTACTTCGATTTCGGAATGAAACTACAGTAGAAAGAATAATTGTCGTGCCAGGTCCCCGACACGTTTCTGACATTCATGCGACGGCCTACATTAACAGTAGGAAACACACCAACTGACCACCTGTCAATTTTTTTTGCTCCGGGGGTGCATTTGACGAATGCCTGTTGTCCGGTATTTTCAACTATAAAACCATGTGTAAAGACTCAAACACGATACGGTCGCGCCGGAGGACACATCAAAGATATTTTTCACACATACAATCCAGGTCCTCTTGAGAAATCTTGCCCTAAACCTTGATACCGCGACCAAATCAACTGTCGTCGTAACTCATGGGCTTCTACCCTTCTTCACACGTTTTTGCCTTCTGACGCCAATAACGTTTCCACGAGCGCCAACCAAGAGATCCGCTGATGATGTGGACGGCGGAAATTGTCCGCGGATACCTACGAGCACGTGTGCTCAAACCAATGTGAACTCATTTACAGATACATACAGTACTTTGTCTACTATCCATCACACCATTGTGAATGCATTTATTTCGAAACACTTTTGTCTAAATTCCACATGCACAGGATCGGGCGAGTTACGCCCTCAATATTCCTTCGAAAGTATCGCATACATGAACTGGCCACGCCTCAACACCAAATGTCCACCTCTATCAGTCGTTGCCGGCACGCAGGAGCCCAAGCGTTTCATCAGATGACAACAGCAACATAAAACCCAAGGACATATCCACACAACAATAAAATAAACATCACCAAACGGCGATCAGCACCACCGACACCATCGGAACCCACGCCACCCGATCAGGGGACGAGAGGCGATGCGCTCTCGCGCTCGACGAGTGCAAGCAGGTCCCAAAGCATCTTTCCTTCCACGAGTTTCACGGGCTCATGGAAGTGGATGGGGTTGCGTTCGCGGTAGCATGATAGGTTGCGGAAGAGACTAACGCTGTCGTCCACAAGATATATGCCTCCCTCAGCGTCCTCATTGCCCTCGCCTGCCTCCCACTCCTGAACCTCTCCTCGCTGTATTCGACGGAGCTCTTCGAGGTAGTTATCTTCCGGAGAGTTTGGAGGGTATCTGTTGTTTTGCATGAGAAAGACCAGCGGGGGTGTGGGGTCCGTTGCCGCTGTTGTCCCAGGCGCTCCGAATGAAAACGAAACCCCGTTCGTTTCCGTCGTACTCCTGGTGGTAGTGTTCGGCGAGGCGTGCACCGCCTTCGACCATTGCCCCTTCTCCGCGGTCGGGTCGGCCCATGCCATCACCTTCGCAGCAGCTGCTTGTACAAGCTGGGCGGTGGTGGCCTGACAAGCGCCAAGGGTGGCGGTCCTCACACTGCCATTGTCAACGAAGTCTGGAGGGAGGGCGTCCATGTACGAGGTGCTCGCACTCCCCTTGACTAGCAGCGGTAGCTCATACGAGTCGTGGACTCCAAATGCTGTGATGATAACTGTGCGCTTGTCGCCCCTCTTCGCAGTTTTCACTCCGTCCATGACGGTCGCCAGTTTCGCGCCAACACTCTCAGACCCGAAACAGAAGGGTGCCCAGTAAAAGCGAGTCTGGGTTTTTAGGAAGTCCGGGAAACGCGCCAGACATTTCGTTAGTCAACCTAGGTTTGACGATGTCTGAGTCGTGCAGTATAAGATACCGAGGACAGCCCCGTGTGTCGACTCGGATCTTCCCTATAGTCCGGTTTCATCACCTCGCCCTAGGCGGCGGGATATACAACGCTCGCTGACATACGCTCGCCGGGCACAGTTTGCTCCAAGGAAATGGTGCAGCAATGCCCAACCGAAAGTGATCGTCGAACAAACAATATATGCCTTGAACGACCCTCGGCTAGGTAATAATAGCCTAAACGCCTATAGCAGTTTAGAGGCGAAACAGCCTTGCACCACCATTCTTAATACTCATATATTTCGTTGCCTGCGCTGCATATATCCTGCCTAACGTACGGCCTTGTGGGCTCTACAGAAGACGTTCGGTCGGAAGTGTGGGAGTGACCCACAGAGATATTGTGCGCGTCTTGACGTTTTAACGTTTCAATGGTTCCATCACCGAGGGGTCGGGAGCTTCTTCCCGTAGTGCTTCACGGAAGACGCGCTCGGCAGCGTCGGAGAAAGGTCGGAGATACCACGCAATATATGTGAGTTTCAACCGCATCATGAGAAGGGTGCCCGACTTCAAAACCACAGTCTCCAATCAGTTAATAAGAGGTACGACAGCAATCCACGGCGGTGCGCAGGCAAGCTAACAATAGCTACAACGGTGATCGGAATGAAAGCGTGTCATCTCTAGCTGCTTGTACCTTCATGGGAGCAACTTGCGCACCTCTAGGTTCCCTGTAGAGAAGTCCAAGTCGCTGTGAACCATGTCGTGTTTTGATCCTTGTCCTGTGAATATTGACACGAAGCTCTCCCCGAGTCTGCGGATGGTACTGTCGCCAATGAAATGGAAGGTGAACTTGGAGGCCATGTCCTCCAAGACTTCGTTTGGCGTACGCTCCTAATGATAGCGCAACGGAAAGATACACACGGCAATGGGTTGTTGTCCTGTGAATATTGACACGAAGCTCTCCCCGAGTCTGCGGATGGTACTGTCGCCAATGAAATGGAAGGTGAACTTGGAGGCCATGTCCTCCAAGACTTCGTTTGGCGTACGCTCCTAATGATAGCGCAACGGAAAGATACACACGGCAATGGGTTGTTCAAGCTTTCAGAAACAAGGAGGGAGATTGTGTTCATGTTTCCCTGTCCAGGAAAAAGGAAATGGCGACATTCTATAGTAGCACTACGTACCCTCGCAAGAGAGGAAGACTTTGGCAAGAGCCATTTCGTTCCCATTGCCCGATGCTCGAATATGACAATGCTTCCGATGAAAGCTTGGTAATATTTGCCAATATTTCACGAATTATTTGCCAATATTATACTGAATTGTGAAGGTCAACTTCGTCGTTGAGTGCGGGCGGAGCCATGCCGTACCACGTATGTTTTGCCTCCACGTATGTTGTGCCTCGACAATATATGGCCAAGAATTTCTTGTTGTCCCATAAAAATTCAGACTACTACTGTTGTAGACGTTCACACGTGATCTACTCTTTCGTATCGTTCCATGGCACCACATCGCAGCAGCAGACGAGAATCGAAAGGTATCAAACCCAAGAATACACAAATACATGTATTTGTGCTTTCAGTCGCGCTGAGACTGACGTATTTTCATCGGTCAGCAGGTTAGCGGTCGATGCAAATAATATAAAACACACAAAGCCCACGCTGCACGCTTCCACGCTGCACGCTTCGAAGCTGTGGGCTGCAGTGCTGGGGTTGCATAAGCGCTTCGTCCGGGGGGGCAACTGCGTCTGCCGCATGTGCTGATGACGTGGAGGAAGCGTTGGGCATGGTCGACATCAAAACGCAAGCCTAAGCCGACATGGAGAGAACGATCCTTTCTCTGTGCGAATCGTCTGTTAACTTAGACCCAATGCAACAGCCCGAATATATCCGTTTTTAAAAATAAGCAAATATATGTTAGGACCAAGCAAACCACACGGAGGTGGACCAAGCATCGCAAGGCAGGGGGGGGTCCGGG
>FN648619.1:793531-809825 GCA_000310025.1 Ectocarpus siliculosus | reverse complement strand
CAGTCGCCGCCGCCACCGGGGCCTGCGTCATGGCCTGCACCTTCGCCTGGAGCCGCCGTGTCGCCGCTCCCGAGGCCGCCTGTGACGGGGACCGCCGCCGCTCCACCGACGCCCGCTGCTGCCGCCGCCGGGCCGTCACCGTCGCCACCGCCGCCGGGGCCTGCGTCATGGCCTGCACCTTCGCCTGGTGCCGCCGTGTCGCCGCTTCCGTGGCCGCATGCGATGGGGACCGCCGCTGCTCCACCTCCGTCCTCTGCTGCTGCTGCCGCTGCTGGGTCGTCGCCGTCGTCGTCGATATCGCCGCCGCTCCCGGAATGGTCGTCCTCACCCATCGAGGCTGAACACAGTACATAGGTTTAGGTTTACGACGTTTTCCCTCTAGACTACTGTTGAAGTCTACACATTTACATCCAATCAATCCAAAAGGTATTCGGGGCGACCGGCCTTGAACCATCGGCGCGACCGGCCACGAGTAAACAGCAACAATGGCGCTACTGCCGAAACCGTCCGCTCAAAAATAATCATCGAAGGCAAGCACTGCACGGGGCAGGTCGGACAACAAAAGCAAGAATTGTCCCTGTGCTTGAAATCTATGCCTGAAAGAAAGGTGTAAAGTGGCACCAGGGTAGGTGGGGATGAAAACATACAGGAGGGGAGGGATCGCTGGAACCTTCTTCTCGAGTTACGATCGATCGCAGCACTGCCGAAGGGAAGGTGAGACGACCCAGACGCAAGGAGCTATAAACCTTCCTGTCTGATCTTGGCCGACGTATGTATATGATGCGTCAAATGCAACCATGTAACGTACGTGTAGACTGACGCCGGGATTACATGTGATGGAATCTCTCGTATAGTATTCATATGCATATGCATACACAAACACACACTGGTCTAAGTTGGAAGCGACCCGCTGCAAAGCTCGCTGTTAGTAAACTTGATCGACGTCATTCGTCGGGAGGGAAGGGATTGCTGTACCTTCTCGCGATAAAATTTCCCAGGCAGGAACCGCAGGAGGGGGTCCAACCCCCCCCCTCCTATGTGACCCCGGTTGGGTCGACTAGCTAGTACAAGTGGAGGATCGGGGCCAGAGGGCCAGACGACAGAGTCCAATAATGGGAGAAAAAAAAAACCAACTGTCGTATTTTCTTCAATCCGCCAAGCCGCGGTCGTTTTTCGTCCAATCAATGCGGCGCAGCAGCAACTGACTCCACCCCCTTTGCCCCCAATCCCCCCCCCAACTCCATCATGAATGTACTTCACTACGGGAATGTTGCCCCCTTTCGACTGAAAACAAACATCCCCGCCTTCTCCGCACCCCAATCTGTCTACATACTCTCAACAAAAAACCCTATTCCGCATCACACCAGCCCACGACCCCACCAGCCAACGTCAAGCATTTCCGCGTTTACACATTTATTTCCGCCAATATTCTATATTTCCCTCGGAGCCACCAACGTTTTGCCTTTGTTGCCAACCATCAGTTATGGAAACCACGCTCGGTGGAATTATGGTTGCCTTGCGAATCAGCTGCACTGCAAGGAAGGGGTGATAATTTTTTTCGGTAAGAGCAGTAAGTCACCGCAGAGAGAGGTACCTCGGAGCGTTCGTCCGTGTGTGTATGTTGTTGTTGTTGTTGTTGTTGTTGTTGTTGTCTTCACATTAAAAACCCGTTCCGTTCTCTCTGCTCAGTACCTTCTTCCGTCCGTACAAATAGTCTAACACTTGACGGGGTCGATTCCCGTGGTCACAGGCTAACTTACCCAAAAAAGGTATACGAAAAAAAAATGGACCCGAAGGATCCGCGAGCCAATAAAAGTCAACGACAGATAGTCTAGGCCACTCCGCTCGCCTCTCTGCACCCTATGCGAGGTAACCCTAGATTGGAAAAATATAGAAAAAGTAGTAAAACGAAAAAGAACAAGAAAGAGAAAAAGATAAAGAAAAAGAAAAAGAAAAAGAAAGGAAGAGAGCAGACGGAGAGAAGCAAAGGGAAAGAGAAAGACACAGACAGACAGAGAAATACACACGCCTTAGCGACAAACAACAAACAACCAAACGGAACAACACAAAACAACACAAGACAAAGCGGGCCACTCGAGGCAGCCCATGCACGTCATCGCTCGCGGGGAGTTGGTGCAATGGTGCAGTGCCGGGGGGGGGGGGGAGGATAAGTCAAGCAAGAGGTTCATTTCGGCACGGTGTTTCGCGCCACTCGGTCCGCCTCTTCGCGTTTCCTGCCTTTCCTCGCCGTCTCGTCCGCCTGCTGTACCCCTCCCACCCACGTGGTTGTTGCCATGTCCGTGTTGTTGTCGGACTTCTTGTTTTGTTTGAGCGCTCGCTGTCGGCTAGCCTTCTCTTCCTTCTTGTGCCAGGAGGCCATGGACCTCTTAGCTCCCTGCAGTACCCCTGTATGCCACGGTACCCCCCGGTCCACCTTCGCTGCTTCCATCCAAGTTGTTTCCGGGACTCCGAAGAAGCATGGCTCGGCGTCCGTAGATCCATGCTCTGCTTCGAACATCTTGAGGTCGTCCTTCAGGCACATCTGCCAGTTTTGCTCCGGTTTCCCCCTGCCTGGACCCTCCCCCCCCCACTAGTTCGCCAAGCATCACCCGTTTCGGGAGTCGTCCGTCTGGCTGTCTTACCAGCGCTCCCGCGATCAGCAGGCGCCGTTGCCGGATAGTGGTTTCCACGCTCTGGCACCCAACCCTCTTCAGGGTCCGGGCGTAGGAAAGCTGCCGGTAGGTGCCCTTCTTGCGTTGGTAACCGATAACTCGCAGGAGCAGTCGGTGGTGTATCGTCCGCAACGTCCGGTATTGGTCTTGACGTGGGGCCCATGTCATGCAGCCGTACAGCAGTGCCTCCATCGCCTCGGCCTGGAGCAGCCGAGTCTTCAGTCGGAACGCCTGTCGAAGAGCTCGTGGCCATATCTCCTGACGCATGCCCACGCCGTTCTGCTCTGGTAATTGATCTCACGGTTGAGGTCGCCATGTTCGTTGACGAGGCCACCTAGGTACCTGAATTCAGGCGTCTGGGCATACCTCGGCCCTGCTGCCTCGATGATCAGCGGTGGCGGCAGGGGGTCGGTGGTGTTGTTGTGTGCGTTTCCTTTGCGCGCATCAGGAGCGTCTCCGTCTTCTTCTCCGATACCGTCAGCCCGAACTCTCCGAAAATCTCCACGATGACGGTCATCATTCTCGCCAGTCCTTCGGCAGACGTCGATACGACGCCGGCGTCATCGGCATACAGCATCCCCCATACCGCCCTCCGCACTCGGTCAAGTGGTGTCCTCGCCCCCGCTCCCGTCTCCTCCTCCAGGTACGCGAGGTTCTCCAGATAACATCATCCTCGCTGAATCGAATGGCAACGACCTCGATGACCGCGGCGAAGAAGATATTGAAGCAGTGGGGACAGCACACACCCTTGTCATAGGCCTTGTGTGACCAAGAACCAGACCGAAACTCTCCGTCGTCCATGCGCACCCGGGCCCGCATTCCGTCGTGGAATTGGCGGATGACGGCGATCATCTTATCAGGAATCCCGGCCCTGGCCAGGACCTTCCACAGCAGCTCTCGGTCCCCGAATTATTCGCCTTCTTCAGGTCGACGAAGCACATGTAGACAGGGCCTCCAGCCGCCCTCCGCCCACGGCGCCCAGGCGGCCAACGGGAGAGACCGCCGCCGAGCTGACGGATATAGTAATGTCGGCCGCTGCCTAGACCGCGCCGCTGGCGAGGTGCGCACGAGGGCAGAGAGGCTGGTACACGAGCGAAGCGCAGCACGAGATCTCCGAAGTGTCTAAAGAGATTAGGGCGGCCCAGCAGCAACTGCGTGGGGCCTCAAAGAACAGCGCCTTCGAGGCGACCCTGAAGGCGATGCTCAAGGCAGCGCGGAAGAAGCGCAACATCGCGAGGTGGAGAGCACTGGAACCGTTCTTCGTGGGCTATGTACGGCAGCTCGAGAAGAAGAGCCGCGAGGGGGATCAGGCGGGTTTCTACAGGTACCTGAAGATGATCGACATCGAAGGTAAGAGGTCGTTCACCTCTCAGAACATCAAGGACGAGGACGGCAAGGTCCTACGGGACCCCACGTTTATTCGCCAACGGTGGGCGCGGTGGTTCCACAAGCTTCTCAACACCAAGTCGCCGACCATCGACCTCCATGCGGCTGACAAGGTCAAGCGGTGGCCCACGTGCGTGCCACTCGACGACATCCCATCTCTTTTCGAGGTTGAGGAAGCGGTACGGGAAATGGCCAACAGAAAGGCCGCCGGGCCGGACGACCTACCGGCTGAGCTGATCAAGATTTTCCTGGACGGAGATCAAGGCCTCCTCCGCGAATTCCACGCCATCGTCGTGGACGTGTGGCAGACGTGGGACGTACCACAGCAGTGGAAGGATGCCACCATCAAAGTGCTGTTCAAGAAGGGGGATACGATGGAGTGCGGCAACTACCGGGGCATCTCTCTCGTCGCCCACGCCGGCAAGGTGCTGTTAAGGTCGTCGCTACACGACTGAGCCACTACTGCGAGCGAGAGGGCATCCTCCCGGAGGAGCAGAGCGGTTTCCGCCCACACCGGTCGACGCTCGACATGCTGTTCGCGATCCAGCGGCTCTATGAGCTCGCGAGGAAGAAGAGTACTGCGGTCTTCGCGTGCTTCGTCGACCTCACCAAGGCGTACGATTCGGTGGACCGAGACCTGCTGTGGGACGTGCTCCGACGCTTTGGCGTGCCCCCGAAGATGCTGGCGGTCATTCGCCACTTCCACGAGGGCAGGAGGGCGCCGCGTCCGAACGGACGACGGGCAGTACTCGGAATGGTTCGACGTGGGCCAAGGCCTCCGACAGGGATGCAACCTGGCCCCGCTGCTGTTCAACTTGTTCTTTGCCGCGATGCTCACGGTCGCCGTGGCCGAGTTCGACAAGGACCCCAAGGTAACGGCGGACATGGTCAAGATCGGGACACAAGTGGAGTACATGGGCAAGAAGGGCAGGTCGGCGGGGAAGAAGACGACGGTGGTGACGGACGTGGAGGCCCTGTGGGCAATGCTCTACGCTGACGACGCGGCCATCGTCTCGCGCTCGCCGGAGAGTCTCGAGAAGATGATGTCGGTCATCGTGCGCGTGGCCGGCCTGTTCGGACTGATGGTATCGGAGCCAGAGACGGAGATCATGTGCATGCTGCCGAAAGGGATCGAGGAACGCCCGTTCACGGTCAGCGCCGCCGGCCAGACGCACAAGCAGACAGATTGGTTTGTGTACCTCGGACGTACCATCTGCGCGGACGGGAAGGCCGACCGGGACATCATGAGCCGCAGCTGCCGAGCGTGGAAGTGCTGCCGCCGGAACAGTGCTTCGATGTACGACAGGCGACGGGCCGACCGCCAGCTCAAGATCCGGCTACTCCAGGCTGAAGTGGTGGAGACTCTCCTATACGGGTGCGCCTCGTGGAGCCTAACAGCGGAGCACTACACGAAGCTCAATGGGACCCACCGCCAGTTCCTGACACGGTGCATCGGCTGGAGCAAGCGGAAACGCTCAGACCGCCCCCTGTCCTATGCCCAGGCCCTCATCCAGGCCGGCTGCGACGAAACCATCGAGGCCACCGTGCGCAAACGGAGACTGGGTTTCGCGGGCTTTGTTATGCGCATGGAGGACAACCGCCTCCCCAAGCGCATGCTGGTAGGAGCGATGGCGGGGGGCGTGGGATACCGGGGCGGGCAGGAGAGCGACTGGGTGTCTCGTCTAGGAGAGGACCTCGTGCCGTTCAACATGGGAGACGAAAAGGAAGGGGGGAAATGGAAAGGGAGCGCCAAGGACCCGGAAGCGTGGTACAACAAGGTCGAGGACGGGGCGGCATGGTTCATGAGGAAATGGTACAGACAGGAGGCGGAAGCGTCCGCGAAGCGCCAGCGCGAAGCAGGGAGTACGGCCATCTCGGCACCGAAGAGAAAGAGGGTCGGGGAAGCGGCGGTGGGGAAGAAACGGCGACCGGGCGCTGCTGCTGTAGAAGCGAGCAGGGCGGCCGAAGCAGCACTTAGGCGAACTATGTACCCGGCTGATGTTGTTGCGCCCTGTTCCCCTCCCTGCTGTATGCTATACTCCTGTATGTCCTTTGTATTGCCTTCGGCCTCAGTGCTGTGCTTCTTTTTTCATGTCCTCCCTGCCTACTCTGCCTTGTTGGGTACGTTGATCTCCCTTTTGCTGTTTCTTTTGCTGTTATATAGATCGCTGTCTGCCCATCTGCCGCCTCTTTGCTCTGTCGCCTCCATTACTCCCATGCCCTGGTGCGTAGTGCCTGATGCTGGTACGGTACCCGTTGATTTTTTTAGGCGGGTATGGGAAGCGTCCTCCTTTTCCCGTTAATATTTTTGCCTTTTTTTGTTTGTTTTATTTTGATCGGTTTCCTAGGGCTCCTTTTCTCGACCGGTCGGTGCGGTAGCTGTTCTTTTCTTTCTATCATTTTGTTTTCTTTTTCCGAGTGGTTTGTACTCTATTCTTGTTTTGTTTCCCCGCGGCGTCATATGTGCCGGGTTTTGCGACCACGGGCTCCCCATTTTTGTGGACTAGACTATAGAGCTAATGTGAGAGAAACAACAACAACAATGTAGAGTGGTATTTTTCTTCTCCGCCCCAAATCCTGGAGTCGGCGCACGACGAACAGCATGTCGATGGTGGATCGCCCAGGTCGGAACCCGCATTGTTCCTCCGGGAGGATGTTGTTGCTTTCGCAGAAGGCGCTTAGGCGGTTGGTGATGATCTAGATGGAGACCTTGCCTACGTGAGATAGGAGCGAGATCCCCCTGAAGTTGTTGCAGTTGGACCGGTCACCCTTCTTGTACAACACCTTGATGGTCTGGCACCGCTCCCAAGCGTCGAGTGGCACGTGTCGCCGGTCGCTGCGTCACTTGTTCGATGATGTCTGGGTTCAGGGTGGTGAACTTGGTGTTGAGGAGGGTGCCGAAGAATCTCGCCCATCGCTGGAGGATGTCGTTCTTTCTCCGGAGCAGGACGCCATTCTCGTCCGCAACGGGCTGCTGTACTCCCGCTTGTCTCCCACTGAGCCCCGCTGATCTCTTGAGGTGTTGGTAGAGGCCTCGCATATCGCGGTCCTTGTAGATCGCTTCGAGTCCCGTCACATATCTGTCCAGGTGGGCATATATGCTCGTTTCGACTGCTGCGGCCACTCCCTTACACGCTGCTTTGAGGTGCCACCGAAAAAAACAGACCCCACCCCACAACCAATCATTGACCTGGCAAAAGTACGGCATTACTTCGTGCATTACCCCATTACCCCTCCCCCCCCACCCATCCCCCCCCCCCCGGTGTTTGCCATCGGGGTCGGGTTTTCGTTACTTGGCAACGACGTTGTAGAACACGTCGATCACTTCGTGAACTCGGCAACCACGTTGTTACCGCTTTTGTTTTTGCCATTGTTTTCTTTTTGCGGTAAATTACTACATACAGTACGGCCGAGAAGATTGTTCTGTGCGGGGTTCGAGAACCCTCACTCCGGGCAAAGGGAATGATCCCACCACGTTGTGTTGACTTGGCCAAGCACCCTCGAGGCAGTTACTCAGTGCTTACTTATGACTGTCTCTGTAAGTGCAAGCACCAGAAACAAAATAAAGTCATTCGCAGCTGTCGCCCGTATGCAAGGAAGTAAGCACAAGATGACGAACACCCTTAGCAGGATGCAGCGTGCCCCCCATGCGACTCGCCGAATACCTCACGGCGCTTCGCGCTCGGTTGTGGGAGCCTGGTCCGGGGAGCACCCGGTGTGGTCCGCCCCGGCTTTGTGAGGATGTGAGGGCATGATCTAACGACTACGGCATGCACGACTCCCCCACCCATTTATGTTTCTTCCCCCAGCCCCTCCTCAACGTGGTACTGTGCCCCGCTTCTTCTGCCTGCGTGATCAATATAAAATGTACAGAAGAAGGCATTAACGAGTGGTGCCCGGCAAACGAAATTTTGAGTATACTCTCTCCTACATTGGCACAGTGAAATCGGCGATTCCAAGATGGATTGTGGGGGTCCCATCAGTTTGAGGTTGTTGTTGAGCGACTCTAATTTTCACTTATATTGGGAGCGGGAGGATTCGGTGATACCAGAGGCATCATGCACGCAGGACCAGCACTAGCACCAGCAGTTACCTCGAGAAGAAGGTGGCAGCGACAGAAATCAAGGGAACATTCGCTGGACGGTCAACTTGATGACAAGGGTACATGCACCAGCTGGTGCATTGAAAGCAAAAAATTGGTCAGACGGCAGATTGCACGGCGAGCAGACAGAGTGGGGGGGGGACGTGATATCTCTAGTTCGGATTCCCGGGTCAAAATTACTCTTGCTAGCGCAACCGAGTGTTTTGATATCCCGCTGCTATCCAGCCATCCACGAACAACAACAGCCAGTTATTGATCCTGCTTTCACATATCAACGCAAGAGTCCATGCATGCCGGCTGCCAAAATGCGCCCAACAATGAATGAAATGTAATGGCCAGGTGAGAGACAAAGCTGCAAAATAGAATGAAAGAAATGAAAAACGGAAACATGAGGAGGGCACCAGACGCAGTAATCACGCGGCAGAAACAATTGAGTATTGCGAGGCAATGGGATGTAGGCCACGGGGTATTCAAACATCAGTATGTTGTTTTGGCGTTTCCTCCCTCTCCGGCTGATGCCCTTTGTTGGAGACAAGCCCTTTGGTGGAGGCAACATGAACACCGAAGACTTCCACACGCTGGTGTATGCAAGAATGCCCAATGCAAGCAAAGACGTAAGTAAGAGACCCATTTCTGAAGCAGTGACGCAAGCAAGTGTTCATACTGCCCGACGCATCGATCCGAGGGTGTGTGAGTGAATCGAAAGAGCAGTAGAGAGACTAATCCATGCCGGCCGGGTGCAGCCCAACTTGCCCAACACCAATTGAGCTCACTCGAGGAGAACGGCCCGTCCCCCATTCACGGAGCACGCGAGGCGTCACTGATCGGTCCCAGGCCCCCTGAGCACGGTCCCTTGACACAAGGGCGACCGGCAACACTGTCCGCACGGCCGCAGAGCGAGTTCTCCAAGATCTGATGCCATGCTTTGACACCGTGCTTGACGCCACGGGGAGCGAGGCTGGGCCTTCCCCAAAACCAGCGACCAGCAACACACGCCTCTCACGCACCTGAGCCCGACGCTCGAATTGCCCACCTACCTGCTGCTAGAAAGGGGTCCCTATCACAGCCCGTTCTGGGAGCTGGGGGTTGGGGGCCATTCGTGCTTCAAGCCGAGGTAGAGCGAGGAGTGGAGGCTGGACTCTCCGCAGTTCGAAACAAGCGGGTCCGCAGTCAGGTTTCTCGGGCCATAGCCATTTAATCGACAATTGCCTTGCTGCAACAGCTCCCGGGTTCATGAGAGGCACCCGATAGCCTCTTTGAAGCAGTATCGTTGTAGCGACCGTGTGACGGAATAACCGTAGAACTGCGTTCATGTATGGACGTGTGACCACGTGATATTGTGACCATGCAACCGTGTAACCGTGAAACTGCTGTGCACTCGGCCCCGATCGGTGTGTCGATATGTCGAAGGATATGAAGAAGGAGAGAACAGGTACTATTATCCGACTTAGTCAGCCTTTGGTTTGCTTGGCACACTCCGAACAAGTCTTGGAATATACAGTTCACTTTCGTTGGAACACGCAGATGATCAGCGCCGCCGCAGTGAGCCCGCAGTGAAACCTAAATCGCAGGCCAGCCAGCACGAAGTAATGTTGAATGCGCCATATTTTCGCTTGTAAAGAGACATCTTTACCTCTCCAGGAATTGACACGCTGCCCAGTTCATTCGCGAGGCGAACGATGCTGAGGTATAGAGCTGGGTTGAGAATGTGGACAGATCAACCCAAAACACTAGCACATGTGCGAAGTGCAGCCGCGCAATGACTTCACGGGCTCGATAACCAGACTATTTTACTAAATTCTATGATTGTTAGCACTACACGGTCGTGTTGAGCCCACTCTCGCCCATGCGTAAAGTGGTGAAATGTTTCGCCCCACACACGTGGAATGGTTTTACCAAATGAAAATTGGAGGGGATTATCGAGAGAGGGAATGTATATCTAAAAAGCGGTGGGAGCAAGACACTCTCTCTCAAGACCACAGCAGCAATATGTTTTTCTGCTTCCAGTGCGGCCTCCAGTTCGCCTTTCGTCTCCACTTTGGAGAAGAATGGCATATGGTGTACGGGATCCCCCCCCCCTACCTTTTTCAAGCACAGAGGTATGGGGAGGATAGGACCTGCGACCAAATTGTGGACAACAAGTGGAGGGGTGGAACAGCGACCGGCCTCACTTCTTCTCGCTGAACTAACACAAATGCGGCAGCGTTTCGACCCTCACTGTTAGGTTCAGAGGTCCCAGGCACAAACGCACGAAACCACAAAAAGGCCCCTCCAATAACCGGCTAAAACCTGCCTTTGAATTACTTCTATGCTGTGAGGAATGACATATCCTACACTTTTCTCCTGCGGAACACGTCGAAATCCATTTGTCTATTTTGCCGATTGATGCGTACATCGATGCAATACGCACTCGGGAATACCAACTGGCAAACGTGCTCCTCCTGGAAGAGGAACATGCTTGACTCGACAGTGAAAATGGTACCCGTACGCGCGCAATGACCGATTTTTCTTCTGCGAAACGGCGGTGGCAACGTGAGCGGAAAAATATGCAAAACGAACGGCATCTACAGTAGTGGCAACGTGAGAATAAAAAACATCGTGACGTTTTCGCCCTTGCCAATCAAACAAACAATCTTCATCCTGTCTCTGCCTCTGGGGGGGGCGACTCCCGATACAACTGTTCTCCGTCCCTCCTCTCCCGCTTGAATAACACCACCATGCGGAAATTGAAACCCTCTGGTCGCCACTTCTTCACTCTGGATTATTTCTTCACTCGGCCGATTTCTTCACTCGGCCGATATATTTTTTCAATAATAATAAAAAAAAACGCGGCGGAACTTTATGACTTGGATGGTCACCCTGAATGTGAAAATTCCCCCCTCCTCTCACACATACCACTGCTGTACCTACACTCACCCGGTTTGTAACTTCTGCTGCTTGGGGCAGTGATCGTCGGCATGGCTTCCGAGGTGGGTGGTTGGCTCCCTATGGGATCGTTGCCCTCCACGTAGAATCTCAGCGCTGCTTTCCCATGCGCCTGCAGTTGTGTGTGCAAAATATCACATTTGGCCTCCTCTCTGTCTACCTGTCTGTCTACCTGACTTGCACGTGCTTCTTTCCTCGCTGTGAAAAAATCCCAGGCACAGGCACACAACGATGGCAAAGCGCAAGGCTCGCGGGCACAACATCGTCGGAACGCGAGGTCGGGACAGGGCATCATTGAAGCCAATCGCAAGGTGGGATAGATTGCCATAGCGCCTGGGTGTCAGAGTTCGGCAGAGATATGGCTGATGGAAAGAGACAGCAACACTTGAATCACGATCCTCGGCTGCTGCCGCTGTGATCGGCAGCTATGATCGGCCGCTGTGATCCGCGGCAGATCACACATCGCCCACAGCAGAAATTGCAGCGGCTCACGCCATAACTTTTCTCTGTCTTCATCTTGCGTACAAGGGGCAAAGACACGTCTACAGGTGTTATCCTTTTTTGGTAATCCCTCTAGCATGTTCAGTTGGTCACAGGAAAGCCAATTTTGAATTTGAAATATTTCTCAGCCGTTGTGGTTCCTGTCGGAAATGAACTACGGAGCCCCAGGTGACCCCTGTTCAAGATGCTCTTTAGACTATCAATTTCCTTCATGTCTTCCTACTGCCGTCCAAGTCAAGTTCATACTTTCAAGATTGGCTGGAGGTGGTAACCTGGAAAACCACATTATTATTATCCTTCCCTACGACAGACAACTCAGACAGACACAGCTCTTGTGCATCTCTACAATAGTCTATGTAATGTGAACGGTTATGACATTCCTCCCAACTGCAATGCGTACTGCTGACCAACGTTCCCTTTTTCGTGCTTGCTGTACATTCCTCCGCAAAGCAGACCGCAATCTGCAAGCATTGGCTCCAGGGGGTGTGCCCATTTGGTGGTGAGTGCATCAATACTGAAAACTGAAAACGTTCCCTGTACGTGCGGTGGCATCCACTCCCACCTCCGCCAGCCAGTCACATTTTTTCATCCAGATGCTCCGAAATATATAGCACAGCACATATTTCTGCATATTTTCTCCCGCATGCCTGTCCCCTCCTCCAAATCTATGGACTCTCACCCTAGAGTTAGTTGTCTCTCTCAGTACATAGTCGAGTCATTGTCAAGCAGTATCTGACTCGACTTGATTCTCTCTTGTTCTGATCGGATGCTGCACGAGCAGCCAGGTGCGCTTTTGCACACGGTGCGAAGGAGCTGAGGAATGCGACCGCGAAACCGTGAGTGAAGTATTTTACCCGGCGTGTTTCCATCATGCGTCGGGAAAGCGTATTGCTAAAGAGCGGCAGAAGCCCGTACCCCTTCCATAGTCCAGTGTTCCATACAATGTTTTTCATTTTACTCGCACTGAGTTGTCGCAAGAAACTTTAGAAACAGCGCGCGTATTCGGTGCATGCACTACCAGCTCTCGCGCGAACGACGAGTGTGCTCCTCCGACGTATGATCAATCACACGTTCTGCACGACGGTTTCCTCTTTTTGCGGTTATCCTCGATGCAAGCAAGAAAAACGCGAACATTCTTTGCCCTCGCTCTTTGCTTGGGTTTGACGCTATCGTGTACCGCAACCATCGAACCACGGAACGTTCGTAGCTCTCCTCCTCCGGAGACGGTCAAGGCGAAACATCTCCAAAGTTCGGCTTCTAGAGATGCGACGACATCCTGCTCTGAGCCGAGGTAAGTCCACCTGCCACGAACCAGAGACATTCACAATAATGTCATGCCTTTCTAATGGCCGGAAAAATCAAGAGTGAACTGGACGAAGTTGAGAGCTACCGTATAATGAAAAACTTGCCCCATTTGTCGCGGAAGGGAAGGATATTCGTCGACTTGGCCTTCACAAACTCAGAAAATATGATAATTAGTTTAATAAACATCCCATATATGCAGTTAGCGAACCGGCGTCCGTCGTGTTCGACGGACTTGTCGGCGCCTCGAACCCATGAAAACCGTGGCCCACTCAACCTTCCGTGTCACCTACCCCCCTTGTCCAACTCCAAACCAGGACGACATCGCCTATTGTTTTTTCTCGTTGCCGAATGTTCTTCTTCGTTCCCTCTGCATTCCCAATCTCGCCGTCGACGTTCTTCAGGTGCACGGTTCACCCCGGTGCGTTCAGCGATGGCGAGTCATGGCTGCTGGAGGCCAAGTCTCCGGTGACGGATCAAGGCTCCCGTGACGAGGACGGTCATGGTCACCGTGGCGTGTGGCTCGAGACCCGCGGGCACTCTGCCGGCGGCAACAACGTGGGTCAAGTCATGCACCTTCAACAATGGTCTCCTACAGAATAGCAGTAGGTTGCTGTCTCGTGGCTGCGTGGGTGTTTTCCCTTGTGATGAGTATTGTTCGGCTGCGGCACGTCAACCTGGATGCATCACGCCTTGTCAAGGTCGTTTCGACCCATCACCCAATGCTACAGCTTCGAAGAATGACACGACGCGCCTGCCTTTCGTAACAATGTGCGGCAAAGCCTCTCTAAACTTCGAATTGGGGAAAAAGTCACATCGTAGTCTGATGAAAAGCCCAAACGACGACGCTGACTTTTGATGACGCCACCCCCTTGTGTTTTTCTGATGCCCCGTGCGAATTCTCCCGGAATGTTCAGGGCTGTGCACGCTTGCCGCTGCAAGAAATAGGCACCAACAACCAACCTCGGGCTCAAGACGGGTACGCCCGTTCTGGCTAGCTCCGCCTCAAAGCAACACAACTTGAAGTTGCTGATCGCAGAAAAATCTGTGGTTTCGGTGTCGATTTTTAAGCGTACATCTGCGTAGTAGAGACGGCTGCAGTTGTAGGACGAAACCCTAAAAAAGCACCCACAACGTGGAAAGGAGAGTGCGAGAACGGAACATTTGGCGAAACTCGTAAACGCGATGAAAGTGGTGGAGGCTTCCTTAAACTTGATCACCAACCCCAGTCGCTTACCTGTCGCCGCTCCGTCCGAAAACGCCACCTCCGCGCCCAGGGATACCTTCTCCCTGTGGCAGTCCCCCAACACCATCCTCCAGAGCCCTATCCGAAGCCTCGGCTTGGCCGGCAGCCGAAGCGACAACCACCACCACCACCACACCGTGACCCCGCCCGCCGCCGCTCAGCCTTACCTGCGGGGCACGCTGCGCGAGAACGAGAGCTGGGCCAAGATCGCCCAAGGGACGCCCATCCACGGACGCGAAAATGATTGTGCCCGCGCATCGAACGTCACCGCCGCCACCACCACTACCACCGCCCCGTCCTACTTTTATGGCGACGAGCACTGCCGCAACGCGTTTCGGGAGACCAAGGCGCACGCTGCCGGTCCTGCGCCGTGCTCTTCGGGAGTGGTCTGCCGCTGCCGCACTCGATCCAACCGGGACACCCCTCGCGCCGTCGGTTGTGCCGCCTCGTTCGACCCTGAGCCAACGTTTGCCACCACCGGTGAGTGGAAAACGCACAAATGTCTCCCGGGAGACTAGAGCCTCTACCGTTACGCAAGGTCTCACAACAAATTCTACCACCAGTGTTGTATGCTCGTCGAGAAGCACCGCTACCCCGCCAGAGTATGTATCTCTCGTTGTTCATCTTGGGAAAAAAGCATCGATTAAGCTGGGGTGGAACATAACGCCTTATTCCATGCCAACTAGCACGGAAGAGGAAGAGCAAGACGCCAAGGATCCAGGTCAGCAGAGGTCCTCAATGTAGATCGTCTAGAGCAATAAAAAATCCCAACAGCCAGGTCTGACCCCCACTCCTTACGTTCGTTCCGTCCACGCGATAGGCCTGGCCTTCAGTCCCCGCGGATGCAGCAGCAGCCCCGCCCCCCTCAACCTGGGACCCCCCTCTGCACCGCAGCGCAGTTCCACCGCAGCGCCTGCAGCAGCACACCGTTGGAACCCGGTCACCTACAACGGTTCTGCGTTGTTAGGCTCGTTCGCTTCGTCCTTGCAAGAGAACGCGGAAGCGCGCAAGCCCAGCCCTTCCCCGGCACCGATCCCTCGCCACGAGATGGACGACCTCCTTGGCAGGATGATGTCGGTGCTGTCGCTGGACGTCTCCCGCTCGAACGATGATGATGCCAGCCGCGACGTTGGTCCGAGCGTGCCGCAGTCTTGGTATGATCCCGTCCTGCTGCGGCCGGTCGGGGAGAAGGAGCCGGCACGCTTGAAGACGGCGCAGCAACAGGGTGGCCCATCGGGGGACTCTTCACGCCCCGACCAATCGTATCGCAGCGACAGGTGAGTGAAAGGACTCCTGCACATGCGGCATCGGGGTGTTGTATGTCGCCAGAGGTGTAGCGCAGGGTACCATAGAGCCGGGAAAGCAGCGGACCGGGTGAAGAGCGATGCGAGTATTTCACCACTTTGAAAGCTGTTCGAAGGACTTGAACCGGATGGGCTCGTTGTCGGATCTATCGCCTCATATGTTCCGCTTTCGAATGTTCCGAAAGGTGGGCGGGTCCACGGCCAGGCGCAAGTGGACGATCTGTCATGCACCCGAAACACACCTTGACAAGCATTCGCTTCCCCGAGACGATTTTAGTCGATCCAGGTTGTAGCTGCACCGCATATTTCACGTTCGCTGACAAGATGCTTCGCCTCCGCGTGTGCTGGACGTATGGCTGTTTCGGGCCCTTTCAGCCTCGGCAAGAGCGTAGCGCCGGACAGGGACAGCTTGGGCACGTTTACTACCTCCGCAGACGCCTTCAGCATTCCGAGCATCGGTTCGATTCTGGAAGAGAAGTGGCCGACCGTTCTCCCCGCTGGGCGAGGTCTGAAGGTATGCCAATACGATGTGGGGCTCACTGCCATAGGTCTTTCCTTGTTGTGAAGGAAGATCATCTCAGTACCACCAACGTGGCGAGCAAAAGGTCCTATTATTCGGGTGCATGGAACAACAGCAGAGAGAGATAATCTCCGAATCTCAATACCAAACGATCAGATATGTCTTGCCATGATTTCGTCCGCCTTGTTTGGGTTGGTTCGATGTGATGGGTGACAAGTCAGCCATCCAAAGCAACAGTGCATCCCATGGCGCCCACCCCTACCCTTCATTTAGACCCGCAAGCAAAGTTTGATTCGGTGGATGTGTCGCCCCCCCTCGACACCCATGGTTGTTGCA
>FN648619.1:777805-793404 GCA_000310025.1 Ectocarpus siliculosus | reverse complement strand
CCGAGACCAACCGTTCCGCTTCCCCCTCACCCTTTGGCTGGGGGCTTGAGCCTTCTTCCTCCATGGCCATGGCTCCCTCCACGCGCGTCCACAACGACGTCCTGACGAACCCCGGTGGAAGTTTCTCGCACTCCCTATGGTGAGGCGCTTTCTTCCTCGTGTTATTTTACTCGGCCTAGCCGTCTCACCGTGCGAGAATCGGTGCGCTTCAGATTTTTCCGTCTACCATAGAGCCGGGGACGTCGAGATGCCACGGGATGGAGACACGATCTTGTCCAACTCGAGATGAAAAACGTCTTCTTTCTTACATTGTTCGTTTTTTTTTTCGAGGTGCTGGGTTGCTGTGCATCTTATCCAGTTTCGCATTGTACAGCAGTAGCGAAATAGGGGGTGAAACCCCTTGTTACCCAGGCAAATTAGGGGACGGGAGACTTCATATCTTTCTGGATATTCGGTGGAAAGTGCTCCCACATAGGCAGGCCGTTGTATCTGCGTGGGAGAAGATTGTTAATTTTCCGGATGGCCATGAACCATGCCGAACCCATGGATGGGTCTCCGGACATTGCTTGTGGTCCACGCACGGTTCGTCGCTCAGCGTGATGTTGCAGTCGCAATTGTGCTTGGATGCTTCTCGAGAGATCCTATTGTTAAGGATTGCGAACAGATATTGCTGGAATGGTAATAGAAACCTTTGGCCTAATCTATCGGCCCCAGGGACTTGGCTTTGGCTAGAAGTTGAAATGCTCTGCTGCCCCAATGGAGTGAGTCTAAATCACGAAGACGGGGGTAAGTTAACGGCGTTCGCAGCCCTGTAACTGTACCCCGTGGGGCTTTTCCACTTAAGATAGAGTGGGGGCAACATGAAGGAAACTACAGAGTGAACTGACTTACCCGATATCTAACCTCGGCGGGTGTGTGTTAAGCGCTGCTTAACAGGGCCTTACGTGGTCTAGCCTGATACGTGCGTTCCCAACCGAGTCTAAACGAATGATCCGTATCTCAGGTCTTGTACGGCGGTTCGCATGAGGTGGTTACTAGCCGATTCCTCCCGGCGGAGTGGATAGACTTGTCGGCCGGGGCCTTGCTCCTTTCGAGGAAACATCTAGAAATCCTCTACACGTATCCTGGAGTTCATCCATAGCATGTTTGGAATGTGCTTATTTTAGGGGAGCCGGGGTGTACTTGAAATGTCATGGCTCAACGGAGAAAATTATCTTGCGTTGGCAGACAAGGTGGCAAAGTCCTGGCGAGCTACCCAGTAGTGCTCTCCACCAAGCAGGTTATTTGAGGACGTTGATCCCGTTGGCCTACGACATGTAGCAGACGAGACGGGCTGCTTGTACAATAGGTGCATGTGCGTTTGGTATTTTTTATCTTGGACAGGAAGTGCTCGAGAGAAGGTGGCGGTAGCCCAGTAGCGGTAGCAAGCTTCTTGGAGGTGCAGTACTCGTATTGTGCGAAGTTTCTAATTGCGAAGCTTTCGCTTTGCCTGGTGGCATGAAACTCTGGTGGTCGAATCCAACATCCAAGGTTTTTTCCTTGTTTCTCGGATTGTATTTCCTCCAAGCTCTTCGCCAAGAAGCGCAGTGTTTTGAGGTCCAATGGCTTGAAGGCCGGCCAGCGATATATTTATTTGGCGCCGTGGCAGGCAGTCTTGTATGATGAGCGGGGGACAAGGTATCGTGGAGCAGAAGTCTGGGCTGCTACTTGATGGTCTTGCGTTGAAGATCGTGTACAGAAATTATTGTCGTAGTACTTTAGGTCCGACACGTGCTTAGCTCTGAAATAGTTCGAGGAAGTGACATTTTTTACCATGAAAGAGGTGGAGGGGTTGTCTAGCTACGAGCGGAGACAGGGAGAGACCGTTTTGAATACATGGGTTCAATAGTCTCACTACTGCTATCATCGGTGATTGTTTCGATGCAAAAGGGTGTTTGTGACGTTTTCATATTTTCAAGGGTCAATCGTATAGTGGCGGCTACTGGTTGGTGTAGAATTTTCCACGGTGCCATTCGAAAGAATTGCTCGATGATCTAGATTATTCAGTGATGAGGGCTCTCCCGTACTGATACCGTAGGTCCGACGCGTGCTTATCCCAGAAATAGTTTGAGGAAGTATCGTATTTTACCAAAAAGGAGGTGGATGGAATGTATTGCTACGAGGATACGGGAGGGACCGTTTAGAATAGGTTCAGTAGTCTCACTACTGCCAACACGGGTGATTGTTGATGCAGGGTGTTTGTTATGTTTTCATATCTTTTCAAGGGTCAATCATATAGTGGTGGCTACCTGTGTAGAATTTTCTATGGTGCCAATCGATAGAATTGCATCGATGATCTACATTACTCAGTGACGAAGGCTCTCCCGTACCGATATTTTAGTGATGATGTAGGTCCGATGCGTGCTTATCCCAGAAATAGGTTGAGGAAGTCGTATCAAATTTTTCCAAAAAGGAATATCATATTCTACCAAAAAGCAGGTGAACGGCATGTATTGCTACGAGGATACAGGAGGGACCGTTTAGAAGAGGTTCAGTGGCTCACCACTGCCATCATGAGTGACCGTTTGGATGCAGGGTGTTTGTGATGTTTTCAGGTTTTTAAGGTTCAATCATGTCACGGTGGTCTACTGGTGTAGTCTACGGCGCCCTTCGAACGACGTGCACAGATGCTCTGGATTATTCGAAAAGGACAGGTCCTACACGTGCTTAGCTCGAAAATAGTTTGAGGAAGAAACAACATTTAACATAAAGGAGATGGGTGGTATGCATGAGGATAGGGAGAGAATGTTTAGAAGAGACTCAGTAGTTTCACTACTACTGCCATCATGAATGATCATCGTTTCGATGCAAGGTGTTCGCGATATTTTCAAATTTTCAAGCATCGTACTTTTGGTGCGCCGTGGTAGTCTACGGTGCCATTCGCCAAGAAGTGTGATGGGGGCTCTCCCGTAGTGATGTTTTCAGTGATGGTGTCGGTCCGACACGTGCTTAGCTCATAAACAGTTTGAGGAAGCAACATATTTTTACCATGAAGGGGGTGGATGGAATGTATAGCTATGAGGTTAGACCGTTCGGAAGAGATGCAGTAGTCTCACTACTGCCGTTCATGAGTGATATTTTCGATGCAGCGTGTTTTGGGATATTCTGGTATTTTCGAGGGTCAATCATGTTTTGGTGGTACCATAGTCTTTCCAAGGAGATTCACCGATACTTTGAGACGAAGAAGGCGCCCCCGAACTGATAAATTTGTTTCACAATGAACGAATTTGTACAGTAGCTCCCTGTTTGGCGCCGGCATGTGCCCAGAAATTCACCGGCAATGTACCGGACCGACAATATTCAAAGTACTGAGAATGAGTTGGAAGTTCAGCGTGTGCCCACTGAAACCACTGGCACTACTGTACCGGGCACCGGCACTATTCAACCGGCACTAAAGGGGGCTGTCTGTGTGTATGGTATATATGCTGAAGGTGCCACGGATTCCATCTCTTTGGACCCCGGGACTTCTCGAGAAGCAATCACACACAGATGATGCGCAGTGTAGCGGTGTGGTTCGGCTTCTCTTCTCGGCGACTTGAAGGTACCGAAGATTGCGTCATGTGCTTCGCGTTACTACCAGATACTCGATGCAGCCTGCAGTGTTCTACAACACGGTATCATTAGTCGAGCCTGTACCGCGGTATGTATGTACCTTCAAAGAGGGCAACACAGCTTTACATGTATCACTCGCGAAAGAATGCTGACTACTTGTTTGGCCACCCCAAACTGCAGGTGTGCATGTGCATACGCATAGTGTACATGTACGTAGCCTAGGCTCGACCCACAAAGGTTCCTCATTGTATACATGTGTTGCACAGCAGTCTGGGCAAAACGGCATTTGCCGTACGCGACGTAAGATACCACACCCCCTACGTGGACCGATTTTCAAAGCTCGACTTGTACTCCACAGCAGCGGAGTCTCGGTGGTGCCGAATACTGTATGGTGGCGATTGAACCACCTCATCGAGAACCTTACGAAAACGCGTGTAATGTACACTACATCCTCTTCGTGGAGCATCGAGCTTTGAAATTCGGTCCACGGGGCGTGATATCTTACGTCACCTCTGTACAATGATCGGTGTTGCGCAGGAGGAAAACACTTAGACGTGGAGATGGGAAAAACTGCAGAACACGCGAGGACGTCGTATTACAGAGCAAGGCAATTTAATTCCAGAGATGAGAAAGAGATGTTTGCAACAGCCGGTAGGAGATGATGTGGTATTCAGAACAGATGCATATGTTTTATCCGACTGTCCCTGTTGTCCTGCAGCCGAAATGTTGCGCTTTTCCATCTCGATTACAGCGGCTGAGCGCGGTAGAGTAAGATCTCGCTACATGTGGTAGATCACACGCTAAAGTACATCAACAACCTCTCACTTTATATGTGTGGCAAAGCATCACACAAGCAGCATGATACGGGTGAGCGTACAGCGGAGCAGTGCGGTGTGTGCGCATGTTCTTGGATGTGCGAACGAAAGGGGGGTCCCCACATGTCGACACTGGCGCGAATCGTGCAATCTACGGAGCCCCTCCGCTTCCGCCGTAAGCTGCTGCTGGTTCATCCTGTCTCTGTGTTTCCCCCAATCTCCCACCTCTCCCCCTCCTAAAACCTTTACTCTCCACAGCCATGAAGACTGTCGCTTTCGCGTGCGCTGTGGCGGCCTGTGCTGGTGGAGCGGATGCGTTCGTAGGTAAGGCTTGGAGAGAACGCACGTCGTCGCTCCTACAAGAGGGGTGATTTCGGGTATTACGTACTTGGCAGTCGGAGCGCCGAGGCTCGGGTGATCTCACAAATGCTCCCAAAATGATCTCTCGTCCATGAACGAGGGGTGTGTGAGGTGCATGTTAGAATGGTTCTGTGAATGGTATTTCCTCAGACCTTGGTAAACCCCTTGGTACGTGGTCGTTCATGCTGCTGCTGATAATGGTAGCTGGCAACATGAATCCTCATGTAATCGGAGGTGTTGACATGCGTCGCATCCTTGCCTCGTGTGGAGGAATAGGGGTGTGACGCTATTGCTGGTCCATGACCCCACAACTACCACCGTTCGACGACACCCAAGAATGGCGAGCTGCTGCTGAAACACGATACTGGTTCGGTGGCAGGGTGGTTCGATGGCAGATGCGTGGAACTCGTGTCTCTGCTGTGTGTGAGATTTTCGCGAAAAGTTCGGGTCTTTTTTTTTTTTTGCAAGTCGCTGTCGAATCCTTACGTGTACCATAGAAGGAATGTTTGCGTCAGCGTGTCCTCCCCCTCTCCCTGTGTATCTTCTGGCATGCCCATGGTGATTTTGGTCGCTACGCCATTTCGATGTGTTCCGACTACCATGTTGTGCCGGCACGAGTGAGCTCTGGACGTGTTTTTCCTCTTCCATTGGCCAAGTACTGAAAGTTGGCAGATAACCCACAGTTTATGTACTGAATTGGCAGGTGACGTGTATTACCACCCCCCCCTCGAACTCAACCGAACAAGGTGGCTTTACGGCAGTGTCATTAACAGCAACTGTGTTTTGCGTGTTGAATGGCGGTGGAGTATGAAGTGAACACCGCCGGCGTGCTCCCCGTGTAGTGCCCAAGGCCTTTTGCCGGAAGAAATCCAATTGGGGGTGGGGCTTCCGTGGTAGTATGGTATATCGCCACTCCTGTTGGAACCGCGTGCTCCTGAAGAAAGAGGAGGATACAAAAGGGTTAAGGCACAAAGAAAATAGTAAGTCGAGCCGCGTGTGGAAAGCAGACAGTGGCTCAAACATCTCGAATCGCAAGAGACGTGGAGCAAAGGAGGGCACTACCCGAAAAAGACGTCGAGCCCACCGCTCACACTGCTGTACCTTGGAAGTATTCGTATTTGTATGTCCAAGGGTTATACATTCAACCTCAATCACCAGTGGAAAACTGATCCTCGCAGCCCTTCATGACCGAGGAATACTCCGTAGTTGCCATGGGTTTGATGTCGCTGACATTTCTGTCCAGTCCATCTGCCATGGACCCCTACCTTTTTTTTTTTCTGCCGTATCTGAGTTTGACTTACCGCGGACCGTCTAGTAATATCTCCCATGCCTATAAGGAAGTCGACCATCAGCGTACATGCATGTCTTTCCGTTATGAATGTCGAAACAGGATCAATGCGACCGGCGTCTTCGTCGATGCGGCGTGCGGGGCCGAGCAGCAGCGTCCGCATGGCGGCAGACGTGACGGTGCCTGACCTCCTCAAGCAGACCGAGAAGCTGAAGCTCCTGTCGACGGTGAGCGCATGCATGATCCGGGAGCACCCTGAACCGCTTGACAAGGAACGGCGGTAGTAGTTGTACTACCGCAGAGGAGGAGGGCGCCCTATCCACGTCTTCCAGCGCACCAAATTCCTGCATCAGCAGATACAAATAGTTATCGCAGGCATGTCAGCCCATAAGACCATGCTCTGGAGTTTTTTGCACATGTTGCCTGCAACACGGAATGCACGAGACAACAGCTAACAACTATCTTGGTGGAACAGAAATATATCCGTGTTCTCGATGCCCTTGCCGAGCCCGCTTCGTGCTGAAGGTTGTCGAATTCGCATCATGTCCCTCGACGGACAAAAATACTTCCCACTCCCCTCGCAGGCGTCGAAGCTGGGCCTGCTCTCCAAGTTGGAGGCAGCGGGGCTTACGCTCAAGGACGTGGAGAAGCTTCTCCCCCTTGGTGAGTGTAAATGCCTATCCTGTCGCAGCGGTTTACGCCTTGCGTGCTGCAAAGAAAAGCGGTTGACAAAGGAAAAGCCCATGCCTGGCCGGTCAGGATGAATGAAAATGTCCTCGTACACGGCCACGCAGTATTTGCCGAGCGGGACACACGAAGAGTTCTGGCCTTTCCAACAGCTTGAGTCGTCTATCCACACCTTGTTGGCACTTACTTGCACCCCGAAGCAAGTCACCAATTCATCCGGAGTTGGCAGATGGCACGCCGTTCGTGTTGTGAAACTCAAGAAAGAGGCGTGCCACTTGCACACTCGCCTTTCTGTGCCCGCGGTGTCCCATGTAGTTTTGACAAGTTGGAGTTGAGGTGCTGTTCGGGTTCACAGGGCATCGGCCACCCCCGCGAGGGGTGCCTTCGCATGTTGGCGTTGTTTCCGGTCCGTCGCTGTTTTGAATGATGCACACGCACACACGAAGGAGTTGGCTTGTGACCACGGAAGGCGTCTGCTTCAGTTGGACCAGAACGGACATCGGAAGGTACTGAGCGGAGACAGGAACGGGTTTTTATGTGAAGACAACAACAACAACAACAACAACAACAACAACAGCAGCAACAACAGAGTACATACCCTGTGTCGCATTCTGTTTTGTTACTCCTCCGACCTTCGGCAGTGGACGAGAACGACCTGATCGGTCTCGCCAAGGGCGTTGGCCCGGACCTCCTCAAGGTCGCACCGGCGGCGCTCTCCGCCGCGCCCGCCGCCCTCCCGCTGCTCGCCGGCGCCCTCGGCGTGCCCGGCGAATCGCTCTACCTCGCCGGTCTGGCTTCCTTCGCCGCAGGTAAGCGTACAAACAGTAGGGGCGATTTTTTTTGTCGAGCCATCCATGGGCGCATGGAGAATCCCTCCCTCTCTCGATGTCTCTCTCTCGGTCTGTGTGTGTCTCTCTCTGTGTGTCTGCCTGCCTCTCTCTGATTGTGTATGTCTCTCTGTGTCTGCCTGCCTCTCTCCCCTCTCTGTCTCTCACTTCATCGAGTGTTTTTTTCCGTTGCGTGCTGGCTAAACAATTGGAACTACATTTTTTTGTTTTCAAGATCCCTGTGGCTACCACAAACCCACAGGCGGTAAGCCCAACTCGACAACAATCTGCTGTGTTTGACAGACGCATTCTGGCGGACCTCTCTTCCCGGTTGTCGGTTGTAAATCGTTTCTCGGCCTCGCAAGAGCGCGACTAGAGCTGCTGGCTGGTGCTGATCCCTTGGTTCGTAGGCCTTCAAGTGGCGACCGAGCTCACGTGATCTAGTTTTAGACATCGCCTCCTCTTCTATTCGACGTAACCTATAGAGGGACGACCATGTGTCTCGTGTCTAGTCTTCAGACAACACCTCCTATTTTTTTTCGTCTACCTGCCCTTGCAAGTGTCGATCGTGAGTCACACATCTCGTCTTAAAAGGAAACACCTCGTTATCGATTTTTTAAGTGACGAATCGTAGCTCACGTGTCCACGGTGTTCGTCCCCGCCACACTTCCTCCGATTCGATTCCACTCGTTCCCGCCAACAAAAAAAAGGTGCGGCCTTGGTGACGGTTCTCCCGGACGACTCGGTGTCGAGCATCGCCATCGAGACCTTCGTGGCCTTCCCGCTCCTCTTCGTTCTTCCCGCCGTCTGCGGAGTCGCGGGCTTCGCTCTGACTAGCCTCAAGTGAGTCGATTCTGTCGGGGTAGGGGGGGCTCCAGCTCCGTACAATGGGACAGTTTTGTGGAGTGCATAGCGAGGGTATAGCTCTATGAACGCCCGGCTTTCAGGTGGGCGGGTGGGGGGCTTCGTGGTGGGAAAGTTTTTGTGAAGTGCGTGGCAGGGAGGGAGGTTGGCGCTGTGGACGCAGGTAGCGGTTTTCATCACTCGGCGTGCGTAGTAGTGCCTCCGGCGTGGGTTATGCCTTGTCAGATACAGACGAGTGGACGGGCGGGGAAAGTGATTCTGTCCGCCCGCGCGTGAGAGCTGGAGCCCCATGTCTGGCCTGCGGTTCCGTTTTGTTTTGTGGTCCTGCCGGCGAGCGTCCCAAGCATCCATTTCGAAGCTTGCACCCCGTCTGTTTTCCTGCTGATGTTTCGGTCTACCGCTTGCCTGCTGCTGCTGCGGCGGCGGCGTCTCTCTTGGCCTTTGCAGGAACGGATCCCTCGTGGACTTCATCACATCGACCGCGTCGCCCAAGCCGGCGGCGGCATCCCCGGTAAGTGCATCGTCGCTGCTGGTGTTTTTTTTTTTCTTCTCACATTAGCTCTGTGGTCCACAAAAATGGGGAGCCGGTGGTGTTGCCGGTTGATGATGTTATTTTGCCTCTTTGTGGTGTGGTAAATCGGGACTGCCTCCGCAAGGAAAATAATTTTGTTGCGAATGATGGCTCAGCCGATTCTATCTACGTTATCATGTGTGTTTCGCATTCGATAATCGGGACTGCCTCCGCAAGGAAAATAATATTATTGCGAATAATGACTTAGCCGATTCTATCTGCCTTATCCTGTGTGTTTCGCATTCGATACTTCCTCAACGCCAAACGTGCCAAAAAATCACGCAATATTGCTTAGATCGACACTCGCCTTCATAACTCTGGACGCATCCGTCCGATTGGAGGATCCTCTCGACCGCGGGTAGTCTATGCTGTGGTTGTATGTATGGGCATGTTGTCTACAGCAGCATTGCATTTAGTGCGATAAATACGTGAAGGCATTACGTTCTCCAGTGTTGAACGTTTGTTGCGGGCTTCACCCCCCTCTAAGCATTACCCTACCCGTGACCAATCGCTGAGGGAGGGATACTGGATAGATAGATTGGAACGGTTTTTTACGTTTTTGATGTGAAGGCATCAACAACAACTACAACTACAAATCGCTGCCGCACTCCCTCCTGTACCACGTGGGGACACACATCTTCTCCTTCGTGGGTCGTTTCTCTTGACTGTGCCGTATGCATAGATTCCAACGTGTTCTCGCGCAGTCGTGACTCCGATAAAAGAGGGTCCTATGACGCAGGCCCTCGAACCTCTTTTATCGGAGCCCCCTCTTAATTGGAATAAGAGGTTACCCAACTACACGTTATTGCGGGTCGAGTCCTTGACAACCAACGTTGAGCCTCTTACGATACATGGAAACCACGACTATACCGCAAACGTTTTCGGTCTCCGCCAGGTTGCTTCCTCCCCCGCCCCCGTGGCCGTGAAGGCCTCCAAGCCGTCCGCCCCCGCTGCCGCCCCCAAGTCCTCCGGCGGCCGGCCTGCGGTAGGAGCACGGTCAGCCAAGGCCGCCCCTAAGGCCAAGGCGGCACCGAAGGCCGCTCCCAAGAAGGTGAGAGGCCTGGGTTTTTTCTGCGATAATCATGATGGCATGCTTTGGTGCATTTTGTTTTGGTGCTAAGGGCGGTGACACGTGACCCAACGCGTGTTGATCTCGCTCCACCGCCGGTGAAATCGCTCGATCATGTCTAACCGTCGATAGAAACGTCCCCAAAACAGAAAACTATGAAATGTTCAAAGCTAAGACACAAACGCAACATACCCCACCAATATTTTCTGACTGTCACGACTTGGCTTTCCCCCATCCCCCACACTGCCGTCGCCGCCGTCGCTTGAATTTTAGGCTGCCCCCAAGCCGCGCCCCGCGGCGCCCAAGTAAGTGGGAAGTCCTTTTTCAATTCGTTTGTGTGCTATGTTGCGTATGTTGTGCTCGGTCCAAAGGCCGGACTTCCTTGTTCGCGAAACCAATGGAAGTCGGGCTTGGACTGCACTTTCCGATCGAACGGACGTCGTTGATTATGTGCAGCACGCATGTTGTTCGGAAGTTGGCGCGTTGGCGCACCGTCGATGCGCGCAGGCCTAAGACTATAGCGTAAGCACCTGATCCGTCTCCTCGCCTTGAGATATGGTTCAGCGGCTCTTTGTGTGCCGCATCGTCTTTCGGCGCAGATTTTGACCACCGCTTCCTCGAGGATGTGGGATACCTAGGTAGTTGGCGGAGGAATCTTGTTGGACGCCAGCACGTTCACGACACATTTCATTTTGGTGGCCGGGACTTTGCCGTTGTGTGTTTGCCGGCATCCTGTGTTAATGTGTGGGAGAAATGAGTGGACATCCCTTTGGCCTTCTTGCCCCTGGTAACCATGTGCGGGGAGCCTAGCGCGTGCGCCTGATGGCCCGACATGTTGTCCGATTGTTGGCAGTATCCGCCCCCGCCGGTACGTGTATAGCTGCGCCCTCGCGTGTGTAGCGTATGCTCGTGGTGGCTGCGTCTTGGAGGACCAAAGGATCGTGTTTCGCCTGCTGGGAGAGGTCCCCAGGAGGCGAAGCTGATACTTTGGTCTTCGCAACACACATCGACACGAGCACACGCTATACACGCGAGGCGCAGCGAGTGCTCGTAGCGGGATGGATGCCGCCAGCGATTAGTTCACATGCCGGGTCGTTAGGCATGAGCTAGACTCCCGGTACTTGGTGAACAGGGGTGAAAAGGGATATTCACCCGTTTCTCCCACACGCTGTCTGTCGCAGGATACCGGCATATACAACCGGCAAAATCCTGGCCGCCTGCTGAGAGGAATGCAACAGGATTCCTCTGAAACTATGCAGGCATCTGTCATCCTCGGAAGCGGTGTAGTCATGCCAGCGGTTTATCTGTCGCGGTAGCAGTAGTCTACGCAGCAACAAAATTGATTGAGCAACATATATGGGATATAAAGTATTCAATCCGTGCTTTAGGGATAGGAATAGGGTCTGCGTGCCCCCTCCCAATTATGTTTCTAGATACTCTTGAAATCCTGCGTAGGCGGTCCCGCGGAAGCTATGTGACTAATTTCGTCTTGCCTGTCTGTCCCGACTGCCTTTCCCCCCCTCCCCCGCCAATAAAAAAAAAAACAGGCCGGCGGGGAACATCGCCAACCTGCCCAAGGCCCTCTAAGATTTGAAAGATTCCGGTGGTGGAGGTCGGCATCCCCATCGCCTTGCCGCTCCTATCAAGTCTACCACTTATTTGTAGGGCGAGATCCACCGTTTTTACGGGGTGGCCCTTTTGGCGGTTAACTGTGAGGAGCGCGACGGATTTTTTTTGGAAGAAGGCAGTGGGGGGGGGGGAAGAGGGTGCACCTGAACGGTGAATGGCGTTCGCTGACGGCAGACCGGTGTTTTTGTCCGGCTGCGCCCATCGTTCGGAATTGCACATTTTGAGAGCAGGGTTGGGGCGCGTGAGCACGCAGTATGTCCACATCACTGCTACATAAAGGAGACAACATAACCAAAACTTGACGTTTTAGATCATCACAGCAACTAATTTTTTGCGACGGAGGTGTTAGCATACGGGGGGTTGGGGGGTGGAGTTTGTTCGATGGATAGACGTTTGATCCCGGTAGCGGTCGCAGCTGCTGACACGCTAGGGGCTCGACATCCTGCCCGAGATACTTCGAAAATCGCCTCTCCTCTGTCCTAGTCTGTGCTGTCGGGTGCCCGTGTGTGTAGGCGGTGTTGTGCCCCGGGAGGAGTAAACAGCACAGTTTGGATTGAGGTACACCCAGTAGTGATGTCTCCTTTTTGGGGACACCGCTGATTGATGTCTTCCAGCGGCTACTTTAGGCAACGCATTTGGGCGATCTTGCAAGGAACGCCCGCGTTGTCATAGAACGTTTTTCAACGGCTAGACTTGTTTCGGGTTCGATGTCGGTTTCGGTTGGTTCTTCGTTGCCGTTACATAAAGCGGCCGTTGTAGTCCGGTGCAGTGAGCATCACAAGCATTGGAAGGCGACTTGAGGATCACAAAAGGAAGTGGACCGATATGGCTCGGTCGTCCCCACGACGACGCCTGCGCTAAGAAGGCGATGGCGCGTGCACTGTGTAGTGACTGGAAGCGAGAGGCCTGTTATTCGTTGAGGAGAGAAAAGAAGACTTGGAGAATGTATCCAATGAAAAGTTTCTTGCTTTTTACGTGGAACTCTGCACACGCACTCCTGATAAAACTAACAAACACTTCTTCAAGTCGCGGGTGTAAAAGAAAATCGGGTGCTGTTGCCCTCTCCCATGGCGGCTGGAGAGCGAAATATCGCTGGTTCCCTACGTGCAAATTGGGATTTCTGACGCGACACACAAAAGTCACTACAATGTACTGTGACAGAAACTGAGAGATTTTCTCAAGGTGCATACGCCCAAGAAACCCCAGGTCTGCTTTCCTTCGGTCTTGGGCACTTGATTATGATTCGCCTCGGTGGCATAGCCGGGGTGAGGAAAGTCCAAAGGCTGTCTTCACCGTGTAGTTAGAACACTCATAATTTTGCTCCACAAAAGAAAAAGTGGCCTTACACGCCGCTATGGTTGTACATTCTACTGGGCACGATGTTTCGGACGAACCATGTGTCCGGATAGCGAGGAGAGCCCTAAAAAATGTGGTGTCCTTGAAGCGTGGACGATTGTATTGTAAAGTTCGCCGTCCAGCTCTCAAACCGTTGCTTTTATCAAAACTCTGAACTGTATTGATTGTGTTTTCCCTCCTGATCGGGCATCAGGCAAGTAGTATGTTACACCTTTTCGCCCAATACAACGCAGGGTGGGCCGTGGGGGCAGTACCACACGACCCCAGATGCACGCACCGGTGCGAGTGACCAAGAGACTCTGATCAACTTCTCGCGGACATGCGGTGATGTGAAGGACGAAGGAAAACAAAGTCTGAAGAAAAGCGCGCTCCGAGTGTTAGTCCCATGATACATGCAGTCAGGTCCGCTGCCGGCATGCCTCTTTTTTCCCGCCAGTCAGTGTGCCGCTCTCATGACCCGAACGCTGTGGGCCCATGCAGGTCTGTTTCTTTCCGTCGTCCTGATCAAAATAGGCGTCTTCCTTTTCGGAAAATCTACACGGAGGGGTGGGGAGACAACTGGTGCCTTGCTCCCCCGCCGGCAGCTTCCTTCCAGCGCTATCAACTTCCCTGTCCTCTTCTCTATATGAGGACATAAAAAAAAAAATCGAGTCTGACTGACCTGACAAGTCTATCTACAACGCGCACGTCGGACGACAAAATTCGAAACAAAGAAGAAGGGCTCGCCTTACAACATACTAGGGCGGTCGACTACAAAGCGAAAGAGACGGCCACCATCCCAACTACAACCATAACAGCCATCCCAACTACAACCATAACAGCCCAACAAAAACTCTATTATTTACTAGTGCTCTTCCTCCTCTTCCCTTGGCCTCTTCACCGGCCCCGTCTGCGGGGCCCCCGCTGACGAAGGACCCCCCTCGTCTGCCGCCGCGGAAACGGTCGTCAGTTTTCTGTCGCTGGCTGCGGGAGTCGAGTTGTGACGCTCGCCGCTGCTTCGGCTGCCGTCCTCCTCCACCCCGGCCCTACCGCTTCCGCCCGCGCTACGCCCGGGCGGAACCGGACCTCTGGCGCTGCCGTTGGCGTCCGCATTGGCGGTTCCTCCGCCGTCGAGCCGTTTTGCCGGAGAAGTTGGTGCGGTAGCGGATGGTGGTGGTGGTGTCGCGGTCCTCCCTCTCTCTTGGGCGTTGTCACCGCCGCTGCCGCCGCCGCCGCCGCCGCCCTTGCCGTTGGCGTGGCTCCCGCTGCCGGTTTCCCGGGCAGCCGATGCCACTCCCGTGGCTGCTGCTGCTGCTGCTGCTGCTGCTGCTGCACCACCGCCGGCACTACTACCGCCGCCGTCGCCGCGCCCTGATCCTGATGACGCTGCACCACCGCCAACACTACCACCGCCGCCGCCGCGCCCTGATCCTGATGGTGCGTCGGTCGCCGCCCTAGCCTTTGAGGAGGGGGCTTGGTTGTTGTTCTTGCCGGCATGGCTCTTGCCCCTCTTGCCGAACTCCCGGTTCGACGGCTTCTTTTTCTTCGCGCCGCCGCCCCCTTTCTTCACGCCTCCGCCGTCCCCCGTCCGCACGCTCGTCCATTCCTCCTTATCTTCCCAGCGCCCTCCCCCCGGCTTGGAAGAGATCCCCCTCTTGGAGGTCTGCACGTCTAGGTCGTACCAACCCTCCCTGGCGGCCGCGCCAGGCTCGGTGGAGAGGTAGAAGGGCTGCAGGCGGTCCTCCCCCTCCGAGTCCGTGCTCCAGGCGTCCACCTGTTGAGAAGGAGCAGCGACATGGACAGCGGGAGAGGTAACCATTTGGGGGTTGCTGATGTCGTTGGGGTGATGGTGGTGGTAGTCAAGGTGATACTCGAAAGAGGGTCGGTATGGGGGAAACTTAAATACCATGTTTTCGCGATCACCGCAGTTCTGTCTTTTTATTCACTTCGGGAGGTCAGCCTAAAAAGCCAGGTGTCGCCACAACACGTTTTTTTTTATATTTTTGCATCGCATTACGTCAGCGCTAACAGCATTTCTGCCTGGTAAAAGCCATGAGAAAAAAAAACAACGTGAATCAACAGGACGCCGGCGGTGGAGAGGAGAAAGGCGTTATCAACGCCCAACCCTGTCGAAACCCATGATCAGAGAGCCCGCCTAATATGTGCTATGGAAATGTCCACAAAGCTCCGCCAACCACTGCCACAAAATACGGCTAAGCTTGCCTGTAATATATGTGGCCAGAGCTTGTTTGGTAGCGCTCGCAAGGACACTGCAACGCCGTAAAATGAACCCATGCGTCACTATGGATTCACTGCTAGCCTATCCTGTGGATAAGAGATTAATCCGGTGTGGCACAAAAAAAAATTGACTTGTGCGTATGTCACGTAGCTCGTACCGTATCGATCGCATCGATGGACACGACAGCCTCCTCCTCCTGCTGCTTCTCCTTCTCCGCCTTGCGCTTGGTGCCCTCTGGGTCACCCTCCTCCACGACCACGTCAAACTCGTCCTCCTTCTCCACGTACTCCACGTTCTCTTCCAGCTCCTGTCGGGGTGGGGTAG
>FN648619.1:714235-740018 GCA_000310025.1 Ectocarpus siliculosus | reverse complement strand
TTTTTTTTTTTCCCCCCCCCCCAAGGGCCCCCCCCCTGGGTTTTTCCCTTGGGGATGGGGTTTTGTTGGTTGGGAAAGGAGTTTTTAAAAAAACCAATTTCATTTGGGAAATTGGAAAACAGGGTTCCGGGTTTTTTTTTTTTACTTGGTTTTTTTTTTGGGGGGAAACAAAAAGGGGGTTGGAGTAGATAATTTTGGGGGGGGTGGAAAACCTTCATTCGGGGAAAGGGGGGATGTTGGCCCCAGTTTGTTTAAAAAGGGTAAAGTTTCTTGGGGGAATTTAAAAAGTGTTTAAAATTTTTTTGGGAAGGAAAAGCCCCAAAAAAAAAATTAATTAATAGGTAGTTTTACCCGGTAGGAAAGAAATAAAGCAAAAGATGCGGAACCCCTTAAGAGGGAGGCGGTTCCCCTTTTTGGGGATTGCCAAAATACTCCAGGGGGTTTGGGGTTTGGTGATGGGAGACCCGGTTCGGGGGAAACCCGGGGGTGTTCGTTCCGGGTTTTGTGGGGATGGGGGGTAAAGGTTAAAAGGATTAGGGAATGACCCCTTTGGGTTACCCCCCCCCCCCCCCCCCAGCGCCCCCCCCGGTGTTTGTCATCGGGGTTAGGTTTTCGTCGCTTGGCAACGACGTTGTAAAACAAGCCCCCCCCTCGGTGTTTGCCATCGGGATTGGGTTTTCGTCGCTTGGCAACGACGTTGTAAAACAAGCCAATTCACTTCGTGAACTCGGCAACCAGGTTACCGTTTCTTTTTTTTACCTCTGTTTTTTTTTGCGGTAACCATAATGGTGGTCGAGTATATCATGTTGTGCGGGGTCGAGAACCCTCACTCCGTGCAAGGGGGATGATCGTACCACGTTGTGTTAAAATGATCAAGCACCCATCGAGGCAGTTACACAGTTCTTATAACTGTCTCTGCAAGTGAAAGCACCTGAAAATAAATTAAGTCATACGCAGCTGTCATCCGTACGCAAGGAAGTAAGCACAAGATGCGACTCGCCGAGTACCTCACGGCGCTTCGCGCTTGGTTATGTGAGAGCCTGGTCCGGTGAGAACCTGGCGTGCTCCGTCCCGGCTTTGAAGGGATGCGAGGTCAATGTTCTAACGACTACGGCATGCACTACTATGAGTACCCCCCCCCCCCCCCCCTCCCCCCTCCCGTCGCCGCAATTTCTTCCTACAATTGTGTGTGATGTCAGGCGTGCATCTCGTCGGTGTTGACCAAGAAGGAGGACGACCAGGGCCCCTGCCCCAAGTGCAAGAAGACCGTTCGGCTGGACGACCTTACCCACGTCGGCGGTGGTGCCGCCGCCGCCGCCGCCGCCGCCGCCGCAGCAGCAGCAGCAGCAGCAGCGGCTCCAACGGGGTCTAGTTCTGGGGCGACCAAGCCCGAGCCCCAGGAACAAGGAGGCGGCGGTGGTTCGGCAGGAGGCGGCGGGTCGAGTAGCTCTGGAGGGTCTTCTTCTTCAGCTTCGCCGGGCACCGGAGTGGTGATGGAGACCAAGCTTAAAGCTCTGGTGGAGATGCTTGCCGGCATCCACGCCAAGGTAATGGAGGGCTGTTGAGACGAGGGCGTGAGCGTTCGTTAGCTCATGTAAAGGTGTGGGTGTTTCTTTTTTATTGTTAGCATCGACCGCGCTAACCGGCTGACCAATGAAAAGAGGTCAGTCTTAGTGCGGTTGAAAACACAAAAACACTGTGTGTGTGTGTGATCCTACTCGTTGCTCTTTGAGCTGTCGGTTGGACCCACGCAAACCCGCTAGGTTACGCACGGCGCCCGCACGGATGGCTCCTGTGTCGTTGGCGGGGGTGGGTGCGACTCCTCGAGCGCTCGCTTCCGGGAGTGTGTTGAGCTTCCCGCGAAAGATATGGCGTCGCCAAGGCGTAAGGCTCACCCGAGCTGTCCAGCGGGCGCGATCTGTGTAGTCTTCCCTCTTCGGGCGCTGCTCTTTTTCGCGTGCGACAAGAGCAGTATTTCAGCCCGCTCTTCCTTCTCCTCCTTAACGTAATGATGATGGCCAGCCTCTGGTTAATCCTTGCGAAACGTAGCCAGGGAAACCCGGCATATTGCTCATCTGGGCTTGTAGTGATGCGAGGTCAATGGTCTACCGGCCGCGGCATGTGTTTTCGTGAGTACACCCCCCCCCTCGTCGAGAGGACGCGCGGTCAATGGTTTTAGAGCTAAGTAATGCAGCACTTGCGTACCCCCACCCCCCCCCTTCATCCGATTGGCAGGACCCCACATCAAAGAGCCTGGTCTTTTCACAGTTCAACTCTTCCCTGGAGTGGCTCAAGCGCACCCTGCCCAAGAGGGGCTTCCAGTTCCGCACGCTCACGGGAAACATGTCCCGGACGCAGAGGACCGCGGCGCTCACGGTACGTTCCGCAGAATACGTCGAGTGGTGTTGTAGAGGTTTTGCGGTGATGGGTGGTAGCGTCGAGAGGTTGTGGCAGCGGTTGCGCGTGCACCAGCAGAGGAGGAGCAGGCACCAGCAGAAGCGGGAGTAGTGGCATGCAGAACTTGTCTTTGTGAAAGCGAACAGACATTAAGCCATAAACTTATCTTGGGTGGCAGACGATGTATCAGTTGAAGCGTAGTGACAGCAGGGTCGGCGATAAACGTCATTTTCGGTGGCCAAACGTCATTTTCGGTGGCAGACGGTGTTGCGGCAGTGAAAGCGAAAATACAGTACTTTAACCACAAACGTCATGATAACTACCCAATACATACATACACGCCCGTGACTCGGTGTCCACCCGACGAGCAAGCTCACATGGTCGTTATCCTACCCACCTCAATCCGGTGGTGTCGCTTCCCTCTCTTCCTTCGCGACGGGTTTCTACCGCGTTAACAGGCGTTCGCGAAGGACCCCCCGACGACGGTCTTCCTCCTGTCGGTGCGATCAGGAGCTGTGGGGATCAACCTCACGCAGGCCAACAACGTCTTCCTGCTCGAACCGGTACTTTGCTCTTCCCGCCCAATCTTGTTGAACACCTTGCCTGGGGATTTCCGTGCCACCGCGTCTTCGTTTCGATGTTTCATTTGATTTTCTATTGCTGCGTTTTGGTGGCTGAAGTCGTTTCTTGGTTTTCTATCTGAAGAGCCAGAAATAGAATCCGAACATCGCCGAGCGGGCGCTGCGCTTGTGTCCGTTGATGTTCCGAGTCACACCTGCTGTTCCCTTTATGCTCAACCTTATCCTCCTTGCTGCTGCTGCTGCTGCTGCTGCTGCTGGTGCGTTCCCTACGACCGCGGGAAATCCGTGTTGTTCGCGGTTCTTTAGTTGCTCAACCTGGCTCTGGAGAAGCAGGCGATCGGAAGGGTCTACCGACTGGGACAGACCCGCCCCGTGACGGTGAGCGCGTGCCTTCCTGCCTATTGGCGTTGAAATCGTTGTCATGAACGTTGGGTAATCGGCATGTCCCCCCGCACGATACTGATGTATCTGGGGCGATTTCAATTCGAAGCGAGACCATCGTCTTGCGCACAGCACTTTTGCGGTAGTCAAGGTGTTGTTCGACTGGTTATTCCCGCTGTGAAAGTACTGTACGGTTTCACTCTTTTTTCGTGGTACGGGTCCACTCTTTTTGGTGGCACGGTTTCACTCTTTTTTTGTGTTTCGGTGGCACGAATTCACTCTTTTTGGTGGCGTGGTTTCACTCGTTCTGGCGGAAGTTTCGTTGTCTGTGCGACGGGGCGTTCATCGCGAGCCAGGTTCGGTGCTGAAGCTGAATAGCGTTGCACCGACTACTCAGGTGTTGGGTTGCGGGCGGATTTGTGAGTTGTCGAGGGAGAGGTGCCGGTTGCCCGTTGAAACGTTATACCTGCGTTGTGCCTGTCTGCGGTGTTCGGTTGTTGTTGTTGGTGGTGGTGGTGTTGGTGGCTGCTTGATGTTGTTTGGTGTTGTTGATGATGATGGTGATGTTGGCCAGGTTAGAAACCTGTCGTCAACGCTGTCTTGTTGCTATTGTTGCGTTACGAAGATCTCTTGACACCGTTTCATTGTCATTGGCATTGGCACTGCTGTGTACTGTTGACTTAGGTAACGAAGCTGGTCCTGAAGGACTCGATTGAGACCCGCATCCTCGCCCTGCAGAAGAAGCAAGCGACCGAGGGCTCCGCCTCCGCCGCCGTTGGAGCCGGCAGCAATGGGTGAGCGCTACGCCTGCCTCTGCAGAGAGGCATGGGTTGTTTGTCCGGGCCAGTAGCGCCGCGCGCGTCTTCGTAGACAGCGCCGAAACGACCATCATCATTATCAGCCACGTCCAAAAGGCTGGAAGCACGAGTAGGGAGGAGGAGCCATCTCGCCTCCGGATGTTAGTCTTCCATGGCAGTCCGCAGCTACTTCTCCGGGTTTTCCTTCTTGCAGGAGGGCTTTTGCTTTCCCATTCGGATGTGGCTGCTGCTGCTGCTGATCGTTTCCGGGCTCTCGAAAGACATGCGCTCTTTCAGGGACGTTATCCCTCTACCTTTTGGACGTGGCTGATAATGATAATGGTCGTTTCCGCGCACCTTTTGTTATTCTCGCGGAGTATCCCTTGTCATCTCTTGTCACAGCCTACCGTCCGTGAGTGCGTTTCCGCTGTCTCGTGTATTCTGTCGAGAGGCAAATGTTTGGACCATGGATGTGGCGGCTGCTTCCCTGGCGAGAGGAAACAGTTTGCATAGCTGATGGTTGTTCCGCCAAAATACCCTCTCGAGATGGTGCGATATGACAACCACATGTGCGGATGGCTCCGAGCCCCAGGCTGTGTCGCGCTTGCCCGTGAGCTGAAATGGCGGATTTTGATCTGTTTGCGCCCTCACATTCCCTTCCCCGCCACCAAGAACTTGAGGATGAAGGCATAGTTAAATCGAAAAATTCAAGTATATAGAATGAAATAGAATAGACACCCTCCATACTCACGTTTTGCTCGTTTCTACGCCTGATTTGATAACCTGGAATGGAATCGGCGTCTCGAGTTGACGTGACCTCATGCGGCACGTTCCCGCCTCGATATACCTGTCCTGACTGCCAAGCTCATTCGTGTCACACACGTGAGCGAGCAGGGCCTATTTTGTCTAGAACGGACCGACTCGGAAGAAAAACGCCTCTTGTCATGTTCTGTTTTTTCTTTTTCGTTTTTTTACGGCTCAACTTCAGTATCGCCGGCAACATCGCGAGGGACAACGCGAAGAACCTCAAGATCGACGAGTACAATGCCCTGTTCGGGGTAAAGGCGGACAGCAGCGCGGTTTTGGCCGAGCTGGCGCGGAGGAACGCGCGCAAGTACAACAAGAAGAAGGCCTCCAAGAGGAAGCGGTCGCTCTACTACGCCATGTCTCACGACTTCGACGGCTACGACGAGTATGATGACTTCGACGGAGGCCTTCCCGGCTGCGCTCAAAGCTAGGGAAGGGGAACTACCGTAAGAGGCGGGCTGTGCTCAAAGCTAGGGAAGGGGAACTACCGAAAGAGGCGGAGGGATGGCACCCCCCCCCCCCTTCCCTGGAACAAATTGATGAGCTCGATTTCTCCGCGACCGATCAAAGTGGGTGCGGCAAGAGCCCGACACAGGCAAGGAACATCCTCGACGACGAGATGTGTCCAAGAGCTCCATTTTTTGGTGTCGGCGCAAGCTTGCGTGTGGAGTATTCGAGCTTTGAAAATCGGTCTGGGGGGGGGGGTGCCATCTCTCCCCTCGCCCTCGCCTCTCACTGTAGGTGGAGGCACGATCGTTTCTGAGCCGGTGCCGTCGTTTTACGTTTGGCGCTCAAACCTGGAGGGCGCAGTTGCGATCGTTTCTGACGTGCTGCCATCGTTCATATGCTTGAGTCGCCGAAGATGTAGCGGCGGCGGCCGCTCCGTCAAGGCCCTAGGAATCAGGGAAGGAACCATGGTAGGACCTCGGTACGCACGAAACCGTAGTACTAGGCCTGTGTCGGGGTTTTGCTGATGGAAGCCAGAGTCGGGAGTTCCTAAGCTTGTTTCCGGCCTGCAGTTCGAGTTGTCACGCGGCGAACGTAGGCGATAGGCCGCTTTTCTAGCTATTTGTCAATTTCGGACCGACGACCTAACCGATACATTTGAGGATGAGAACGGGTAGCCGCATGGTGTTTGTGTAGCTCGGCTTCGCTTTTCGTGTACCATTTTCATACAATACCGATGACCTCTTGTCATGTTTTTGTTGTTGCACGGCAGGACGGAAATACTAGTGTAACGGGGTCATTTTTTTTTTTTGCGACTCTGCAGTATCCTTTTCGTTCGTCGACGGCAGGGCGTAAACTCTCGTGGAACGGGAGTACCGCGTTTTTTTCTGCCACGTGCTGTGCGTCAAGTGCAGTTTGGAGTCCTCCGACCTTCATTTGCGTCTAAATGCTGTGCGCCTGGAATAGTCCCTCTTCCTCTCGCCCGATCGTGTTTTTTTTTTTGTATTGTTCTTGACGCCATGTGCTATGAATAAGATTTTTCATGTCCCGTCCAATGGCCTCTTCATTTCTTCCGTATGACTCCAGTGGGGTGCGGTTTTTCGTGTTGACGCTTGTCCGGTTTTGTGTTGTTGCTTTGTTTTTCCAAGATTTTGTTACCCGGCGTATTTGATGTGAACGATTTGTATTTTTCCGGTGGCCGCAGACATTGAAGCACGCGCAAACATTGTCCCTCCGCTTTCAAAAACGGCGAAACCCCAATGATCAGACTCTTAACACCTTTTCATCAGCATCTCCAACGCCAACTTTCAGTCTTCCCTTGCCGCAGCACCGACTGGTCCAAGTCTACTCCGTTGTGCATTCGATCTTGCCCTCAGCTTGCACAATTGATGAAATAGGCGCGCTGGCACGATGAAAGCTGCGATAGCATAGTTTACTCCTGCGTTTGGCTTGAGAAGATATGGTAGAGCAGCGACGTGCACACGTTTAGCTCAATTTTTCTCCGTGGTGTCCTTTCGGGGTACTCAGATAGAGGCGCCTCATCACTACATAGTCTTGTTTCGGTGACGTTGCGGCGACATTGGACGCGGCCAACAGGTCTATCAAGTGTCTCCTTCAACCCGAAAGCGTCACATGAGGCCCCTGCGTGTGCTTAGCTTAGCACCACTCGGGTGTGTGCCGAATCGCCGTTCGATGTGTTTCTGGACAACAAGAAGGGAGTTTCTGTGATGATGATGTTACCATGCATTATCTGTGGTGGCGCAGGAATCGGCACGCCCTCGCAGCTGCAAATGGTTGGGTAGGACATAAATACGTCTCTATTTTTGGCAGAACTCTCAGAGAATTGATGAGTTGCGTTGGGGGTGAGCTGGCAGGGGCAACAGGTATCAGGTAAATCCGTGTGATCGCGATAGGTAGGGTCTTCCTATCAACCTTCGTGCCCGGTAGACTATGGTGTGAACCTGCCTATCATTCCTATCCTTTTTGGAAACTTCAAGGAAGTCGCCTCTGTGAATCCGATTAATCAATCATGATTTGACTAGATATTTCCATCATGTTCGGAGATAGACTAAAGATACGCGCCGCTGCTGTGTTCACTCAACACACTCTATCCTCTATCCTCCGATCCTCTATCCTCCGATGGAGTCTGGGATCTATCGTTGAACAAGCCCTTCGACCACATAGTGCAGATAGGTGCGGGTCCATGCGCTCTCGATTCACAGCTAGGTTGTAGGAATGGGGTGTTTTGTCTTCATTGGGGAGAGATAGGTTCGCGCCAGCTGCGCCAACTTCAGAAACGTAATACAGGGCATGCAGATATGGGTCATGCCACATATATCCCCACAATACTGCCCTCTTCGAAAGTTCATCCTAATGTTGTTACTGTAGGAAGCAGCACTGAGGTAAGATAGTATGTACCGCCTTATTGTTTCGGAAGTACATATAATTGGGGGATTTCAGAATGAAAGCTGGAAAAAAAAAACACACAACAATGAGTTAAGTTGTGAGTGGCCACGGGAGAGTTGAACGCGGCAGGAGTTGAACACGGCAAAAGGGCACGCCGGGGCGGCCTAGCAAAGCGGCAGCGACAAGGAGAACAGCTGCGGCATCGACAAAACACACACGATCACTCACCAGACATTGACCACACAATTGAGGAGCTGTACCACAGTTCAATGTTGTAGGGTGATCAACGAGTCAAGGAGCCTCATCTCGCATTTTCTTGCTGTGAACGAACGAGAGACGGACGTTTTCCACGAGAGAGAGAAACCATCATTCTGTAGCAGCAACCAGCACGAGAGGTCGAGCACCCAGTGAGTGAAAAAGTGGAGCTGATCACAGGGCGTACCATGAAGATTGGCGTACTGCTCGAGGCGTGTGCATATATTCGTTCGTGTCCTCACAGGACTGATTGGTCTTTTCTCTTGCCCAGTCTGGTTGTCTTTCTCTAGCCCAGCAACAACCCGGCAGCAACAACACAAGGAAAGAGAGAGAGAGAGAGAGAGAGAGAGAGTGAGAGAGAGAGAGATTAAATATATTGTGAACAAGCACGCGCGTGCTTTCAATGCGAAGAGAGCTCCACGCCTCAGCTCACTTCCGACACTCAGAGCAACGGCCAGATGATGCTCGTCTGGCCTGCGTTGGCCAGCGATGGAGTCCACGCAACAGGAGCACCTTCCGCGGTGTCTGGAGTTTGATTACGGCGGGCGGAACCTGCTACTGCTGGTGTCTGGTGGTGGGCATTTGCTTTGTTCCTCCTTAATCAATTTCGTCTTCAGTTGTACAACAAGAGATTCAGCAAGAGGAGCGCATTTCACTCTTAATATATTTGGGATTCTTGTTCTTCCGCGTCGAAGAATGCTCTCAGAACAGGACCCTTATTTCTGTTTCTAGAAGTTGGGAACGAGTTAGAATCTATCTATATTTCACTCGCTTTGATTTTTTCATTTTTTGCATATTTGTTTGGCATGTTTTCGGTACATCTGTTTGCCGAACAATATCTATCATTCGATCGATGAGCTTTGATGATTTCGAATACTGTTGAAATCACAATTTTGGAAATTTTTCGGCCGTTTCGGCGTGTCTTGCAATTATCACAACAAAATTCATCCTATCAGCCCATTCATTCCTCGAACGAGCGCTTCACTCACCCATACACACCAAGACGCGCTTCGCCACAAACGTCCTCCACAGGTGAAGACCGGCGAAGTTTCAGCACGCGTCCCGCGTGCGCCCTCTCTCTCTCTCTCTCCCTCTCTCCTTCTCCGTTGTCTGTGAAAGAGCTACGATATACTCCAATAGCTGGCTGCGAGCATACCTTTAGACTCCAGCAGTTGAACTCTCCATCGATTCGTTTTGAAAAACTCCGGCGAAGACAGCCTTGTTTGAAACAGTATAGATAGAGAAGGGCGATTCGTTCATGCCGTCGCGCGTACCCAAGCCATCCAAGCCGTCCGAGACCCCTTCGGCGGCAGCGATGGAAGTTATCGACCTCACGTCCGACACCGAGGCTTCACCTCCACAAGCAGGAGCAGCGGCATCTTCCGTGAGCAATGGCGATGTTGAGACTTCGTTTCCTTCGGCCCTCAAGATACCAGAGGCATGCTTGTGTGCGTGCTGACATACATGTAGACCGACTCTCCCCCTCGTGCTTCTTGATTGTCTCTTGCGAAAACCCATCGCATCTAATTTTTGCTGCTTTGAGTCCAAGACGGCGCAGGAGGAAATTCACAGCACTAGCCTGCACAGTATCCGAACAGAAAATATCGAGAGATGTGCGGCGTAAACAGGCCCAGCAAAGGGCCGTTCGGTGGTTATCTATCTCTGCGTGAATATATCCGCATACATATCGATAGAGTATGTAGACTGACTTTTACAGATCTATATGTTGTGCCAGGGGGGGGTGGTTGTAGGAGGCAGATGGGTATTGAAGGGAAGGGCTGGTTGAACGGGTTTAATGCGCTTTAAAGCATTGGGTAAACAGACCACAGATCGGTTGCATTGCATGTATTTGATGTTCACGGGGAGCCCGAAAGCAGAGAATGTGGCTCCAAGGCCATGAAAGCAAGGATGTTCGAAATTCAAACTGCACAATAAACTACACGTGAAATGCAAGAACAATCAACAATCAACAAAAATACTCTTGTAACCTGTCGACTCTGTTCCGGGAAATAATCAACGTGTGATAAATATTTGTGAATTATGCTACTTCGTACGAAGTAATCCGGAGTACCTGGTAGGAAAGACATTTGAAGGTATTGTGGTCAACAAAATGAACTGCGACTCTCGGACCGCACTTGATTCGCACCGATGCATATTCATTTCTTGGCCTTCGCAGATTCACACTCAAGCTCTGTACCACACGAACCCCCCAATCCCGTCGAAGAAGAAGAAGAATAGCAAGGGTGTGAGGTGGGCTGCCGACGCCTCCGCGACGGCCCAGCAAAGCGGCGAGGTTATCTCCACGGCCCAGCCGTCCATGGAAGAGCGAATCCCCAGCCGCCCGGCCAAGCGCAGGAAGGGGCCGTCGTCGTCTCAACACGGGGAGGCAGACAAAGGCCTGAAGGTGACCGGCACGACCGGCATACCCAGGCTGCCGCACAAGCGCTTCGCATTTGGGGAAGTTGGTAGGCATAACCGGAACACTCAATTTGCGGCATATCCGCTTCGCTTGCACGGAGGTGAGGTGGTGCACGTCGTTCAGCAGCTGACCCCCCATCCCCCCCGGAAATGAGTCCTGTTGATCACTCCTAGAGCCGGAGTGTGTGCTGGGTATGCCCGTATTTGTGTCCAGTGACGAGTAAGTCTCGCTGATGGCTTTAAAAGATCAGCAGGACACACGCACGACAGACAGAGAAGAAAGAGAGTGCCTCCACAGGCTGACGCAGCATGGGGGCACCGCAGAGTCATCCAAGTCTACCACAACAGGTACAAACAGTAGGTCCCTTCATCTACGGAACACAGAACCGTCCTCAGATCCTTCCTGCACATGAACACACACGAACAAGCCCCGCATTCCACGCGTGGTTTGGGCTGTCGTTGCAGTCTTCACATGAAGCGCCATTCCGACCTATGCTCAGAATAAGTACCAGTCCAACAGACGCGAATGTCTTCGGTAGTCGCAGATCAACTAACCAAAAAAGGGTACACACTTCGGACGATCGGTAGTATACTCGGAAAAACCGCGTGATGATCATGTACCATGGATATGATTTTTTATTCTTGGTAGGGTCAAGAGGGAAGACACCCAATGACGGATTGAACAGAAGTCAACGTGAAGGATCTTGACAATGGCGTGCACGCTTGGGAGTGATATCCATTGGCCGGGCGCGAACAAGCCCAGCGAGATTGGCAATATAGCCACCCTCACACACGGCAGCCCGGCGCCCTCACTTTTTCCGCCACTGAAAAGCCCCCCGCCCTCCCCGGATCCACACTTTTCTGCAGCATCAGTTCGAGGGTCCGGAATGGAGCCGCAGCCACAAGGAGAAGTGTTCCCTGTGCTACTGCTACGTCTGTGACCGGTGCGTTGTGTCTGGCGGCACATCCACCAGTTATTTCCCCTGGAAGTCCCCAAGTTTCTCGTTAGCACTCGTAGGACGAAGCCTTTGAGACGAACATCGCCTGCCATGAGTTGGTAGGCTATGAAAGAAGCTTCGACTGTAGACAGTGGGGGTCCAATTGAGGCAGGAGATGCTATTTCCGACCCTTTAGTTCTCGATTGGTCCGTTGCGTCTGTCTGTCACAGCCACCACGACAACAGACCGGCGGGCGAGTACCTGGAGTGAACCAACCACTGCCACGCCTCGGACTCCGGCCCCGCGAAGTTGATGTGGAAGTCCATGCGGGTACACGCCGAACCCTCCCTTCAGGCAGGAAGGCGGCCGCCGGTGTCTGTTCGCTTCTCGGCGGTGAGCCCTTGTCTCGGTGTCTTTTCAGAATTTCCAAAACCGACAAACGTGGGGGGAACAAACGTTCAATCTCCAGCATGGGATTTCGGCCGGATGTTGCCCCCGTGTCCCCTTTGCCATATGATGAGAATGGGAATTCCGTACATACGGTAGGTGGGATTGGTTTGGGTTTTGTTGTTGAATATGACCTGGAATACTTGTGTTGCTGATTCTGTCGTTCCCTTTTGTCACGGAGGGCTGCTTGTTTAGCGCTCTATGTTGCCTATTCCCCACGCTTGTTGTGCACACAGCTGGAGTAGCTTCGCTGTCTTGCGCGGAATAGCACAAACACCGCCGGTTCTGGAAGTAGACTACAGTAGGGGGACCTATTTAGTGCCGGTTGATTAGTGCCAGCTGCCCGATATAGCGCCGGTAAAATCTCTGGACACAGGCGGTGCTCTCAATAGTGCCAGACCGGCACTTTTGAGAGCTTGCCCGGTATAGTGCCGGTTCGGCGCCGCTGTCACCCCCAATAGTGCTGGTTACCCCGCGCGCGCGAACACACACACACACACGAGCTAGCTCGTTTTCTGTCGATGCGAACTCGCGATGTGTTCAAACGTCATGGGCTACTGATCGACCAACTTCCAAGGGCCAACCGGTTGGGATCTCTGCGACAATGATAGTAATGAGGGTAGTTCTTTTAGGAGTGACGGAGACGAAGGAAAGGGAAAGGGAAGAAAGGAGGACGAAGACGACGATGGAGGAGGAAAACATGGAGGAGTGGAAGAGAGCAAAGGGTTTGAGCCAGATGACCTTCCCCAAAACAAGAAACGTAGGGCTAGGGAAGAACTGCCCAGAGATTCTTGTCAAAATGAGGATCAGCATGATGGCAGCGAAAACAAGGAGGATAATGGTGAAAGTACTCCTAAACGAACTGGAGTACAAGGTAATAGCCTTGGTAGACGCGCCCAGTTTTCTTCTGTTGCTGCTGTTTCTGTCTTTGATCCGAACGATAGTTTAGCCTCCCCTATGCTGTTCCCTCACGGGGTCCCAGTTCATGGCAGATAGAAGTGTTTTGTGTTTTCAAACGCACTAAGACTGACACCTTTTCATTGGTCAGCCGGTTAGCGCGGCCGATGCTAATTATATAAAGACACACACCAGGCAGAGAAAACAGAGTCCACACAGAAAAATAGGGTACACGTGCTGCTGCAGACCCGAACAGCACTACGCAGGGGCGTACCATGCCATGTGCGGAAGGTGAACTTTGCGCTCAACCAGACTCAACGCCGCAAGACCTTCATGGCCACGGCTGCCAGGGAGGATGTGGCGGGCGGCTGCACGGCATTTGCGGCAGCATGTTTGATGATGACAACGAAAATCACCGCATCTGCAGCGCGTGCGTCGCCGAGGCCGGCAAGCGCAAAGCGCCAGCAGCAGACAGCGCTGGGAAGGCACAATCTAAACGCCCGAAGGCCAGGAATGGGGGGAGTAAGAAGTCTCAGCCTCGTGGGGAGCCTCGTGCGCGGCCGGACTTCAGCGCCAAGCTTGAGATGCTGAAGCTGATGGATGACAAGGTGACTCATGAGCAGATAGCGGGCCGCTCCGGGTGCTCGGAACGGTTGGTCCGGAATGTGAAGAAAAACCGAAAGAAGTACGAGACCGAGGCTGCTGCAGGAGGCGGAGGAAGCCAGAAAAACATACGCACAGGCGACTTTCCGGAGGTGCGCTACACTGCTGAGGAGGAGGACGAACAGGAGGAGGACAGTGGCGATGAGAACACGGGGCTCGCGCGCCGTGCCCTACCTGCTTATGGTGAGCTGTCGTCTCACTTCGGCATCCTGGAAGCGGCAGCAGAGGAGAGTGGCAACGAAGACGCGGCGCTCTACCTAGCAAAAGCGAAGATGGCGATGGTTGCAGCGCATTCCGCTAAGCGGGTGCGCCAGGCAGACATGAGAGAGTTTGTTGTTGTTACGGAGTAAGCGCGGGGGGTACAGCTGTGGTAGTGATGGTTGTTTGATTTGTTGCGGTGCGCTGCCTGTCGTGCTTCTTGTTTTTATTTTTTTTTTCGCTTGTTCTTGCAACATCGAAGCGGATGCGCCAGGCAGACAGGAGAGAATTTGTCCCGACGTAGTGAGGGCGGGGGTACAGCTGTAGTTGTGTTTTTTTGTTGTCTTTGGTGCGCTTTTTTTGGAGCTACATCGAAGTAGGCAACGAGCAGTGATATTTTGTACGAACGAGAGCTTTACAAGCAGTTTGTGCCGTCACAGCTTACTCGGGTACATGACGTATTTTCTTTCGCCGTCGACTAGTCCCGGTTAGGCTGTAGGCCGAAACTACTGTATCTTATTTTACAACAAACTGTTGTGGGCTCCACAGGTTCGAACCAAACGTGTCGCAGGAAAGAAAGTCTGCCCACGCCGACGCTGGAACTTCACTCAACAGTAGTGTCGATCCATTTCGTACTCTGTCGACCCTGCAAGCGTGGGCGCTACACCATATGAGTCGAACACAATCTGATTAGTGCCAGACCAGCACTAATGAGGGATTGGCCAGCCCTCAATAGTGGCGTTTTGGCACCATTCGCAATAGTGCCGGGTGCCCGGTTTAGTGCCGGTGAAACCTCTGGACAAGTACCAGCACTAAACAGGTCCCCCTATTGCTTAGACCTGGCGACAAACCCATTTTGCTGAATGCATGTAGCTCTTTGTTGTTGCTGTTGTACGGTAGTGCCAACAGTGCTACAGTACCGCACAACCGCTTCCTCACCGTTCATCTCCACCACCCCACTGTTGTTGTCGTTGCCACGGTCGTCACCGTGAGCCGGTGTGATTGTCGGTGCTCTTTGTCCTTTTCGTCGTTATTTCAGGACTCTGTAGGTTGGCTCGAGCGACTCAACCGCGCCCCCGGCAGGGCTGTCACAACAAGCAGCAGTAGCACCCAGAACAGCCGCAGAAGCAGTGGCAGCAGCAGGAGAAGCAGCAATGCAGTTGGTGCGAAATACCGTACACCCAAGACCCAAGATTGGCGGTGGTCGGTGGACGCGGTAGTTCGCGGATGCTGTGCGAGAAGGCAGAATCAGGGGTGTCTACAATTTTCCGACCGGCAGTCTGGGCTTTACGATGCCATCCAGCAGAAGAGGAAGAAGAAAAAGAGAAGGAGGAGGCATAAACAGAAAGTGGTTCCATTTCAACGAAATTGCAATGAGTCCAGCTCCTTTCCATTTTTCCTGGGAAGTGAGGTCGATGGGTTGTCGGGTTTTGGCTTACTGTGCTAGCTTAGTACCCCGTGAATGCTCCGCGTTGGGTGATGCAGCAGCAGCAGTGTTCCGTAATGGTGCTTCGTTGGTTGGTGTACGTGTCCTGCTTGCTGTGCTTCACTAAACGTCCCCTCTGTTGGTTTCCTGTGTGCTGCTGCTGTGTAGCCATGCTGTGCGGGGTCTGTAGCAACATAGCGTGGTCGCGTTATCCAGTCAAGTTTGACTTCGGGGGAAGAGAATCAACAACATTTTTTCGTGCTCATGAGCGCTGTTGTACAGCCGACACGGCGCGCTCTTTTTTTGCGGTTCTTCAAGGGCGGTTTGGAGACTATGCGGCGTGGTGGCCCTTGTTTGTGTGTTGGCCCTTGATGGATTGGGTATTCGCCGATTATACAAGCATGTGCCTGTTTATTTTCACCATGTTGTTCCGCTCGCTTGTGGCGTTGCGATCATGGAAAACACCAACCGCAACAGGCAACACGATGCAGTTGGTGCTTTTTGTACCGTTCGTTCCATTCTTGCAACAAGACCTGGCTACACTTTACCCTTAGCTCAGTTTCTCACAAGACTACTTTAATATCGAGGTCAGTTACTGAGTGTGTCGTCGGCCAGGGGTGTCTTGCAACTGTGGGGGGGGGTCGGGGCAAGCGAAAGTCACTGCCGTTGGAGACTGCCACGTGAGACGTGGGAGACGGCACGGCTCTCATCCCAAAGGCGCGGTTAGTTCGGGCCCCAACACCCGTCGTCCCACAAACCCGCGGACAATTTTCTGTTCATTAGGAGAGTGAGCTCTGTTTCTTTCGACAAGATACAAAGTCATTCGCTTTTCTCCTTCCGCCCATACATGAGCATGTCCAGGATAAATCAGCGATGTGTGTAGTGTTTCTCTCTGTTGCTCGCCATCCCGACGCCACACACAATGATATCAGCTGCCTCCTGTACGCAAACTTGCTCCTTTCGCTCGTACATTTCACCACAGAGTACAAGGTCAGGCGTAGTATTACATCCTCCTCGCCCTGCTCACGCAGTGGATGCCGTGCGGTACATGTATGGGAAAGAAAGAGAGGGAAAGGAGTGATTTCAGCATCTCAGCATACGGAAGGAGTGGGGTTGGATTTTGCGGTGGAACTGGACATACTGCACGTTATGCCGAACCGACACACTTTTTTCACAAGAACCAGTTTGACCGTTGTACACCCAGCTTTTGAGAGTTTGAGAGTCTACACAGCAGTCTACATCAGCAGTGTACTGCTTGTCGTGCAGCAATATCACGGAACGAGAACACTTTCATCACCATGCCAGATACCAGCTACGACTGGGGTACGTTCACACAAAGTTGGAAAGACTTTGCGTCCAACTACGTATGTACAACGGCGGGGAGGTAGAGCGGCGGCCTTTTCGATCGGCATTTGGCAAAAAGCGTAACCATGATATGGATACCCTACAGCACAACGGAGTGCAGTTCATTCCAGGCGGCCGTTCGACCAGCAAGAAACTTACCCATCATACTGCTTCCTGCTGGACAGGAGACCGGTGAGGAAGTAATCTCCCTCGAGGTTCATACATGTATCGGGTTGCATGTATCCGGTGGCTGAACAACTAGGCGCGATTCCTCCGCATTATTTTTTTGAAAGATGCTGCGCATCAAGGGAAAGTCTTCAATTGGTCATTGTCTGCATACGGTACCTTTTGTGTTGCCCATACAGCGCACGCATGCAAGTGGATTGTACTGACCGAGGCACGTCGCCACCAGCAGCTGGCAGCAAACGTGTGAGATCGCCAACGTGTGAGAAAAAAATACAATACACCAATAATCTGGGTCGGTTGGACTATGTGTTGGGAGTCCGCAGCAGTTGAAAGAATAAAGGGAGACCACACCGCCGTGTCTCTCCGAACCTGGAACGTAGGAGCAGGATTTACCCGTTAGATGGTTTTCATCCGTCAAGAATAGACGTGATCGGGTGCGAAATTCTAACTCTTCCCATAGCCCTGCCCGCTACAATACGGGGTGTGCTGCCGTGTGGATCGATACATCTATCACTCCCACCCCTTCGATCACTCACCATCTACCCACCCAAGGCACAGCTACCTGCGCTTGTGAGTGCGACTGATCTTGCCGAAGAACAGAACAACAAACGCGTGAGCGAACGGTCCTGCACATACGCAAGAATGTGTCTCTCGAAGATGCTGGTCGGTGGCTTGCTTGCCTTGCTCAGCCTTTGCACGATGCCGCTCGTCCAAGCTCGCTCTTTGGCAGACGACACGACCGTCATCCGCAACTGCGATGACATCCCCTCCAAGGCTACCGCGCACGCCGGCGGAGCTCTCACGTTCCTTGGGGACATTGACTGCGGCAAGACGTCAAAGGTGAGATATTTTGAATCCCGGCCAGATCAACTCTCAGCAGCTATTGCCTGTAGCGTAGGAGACGCGGGGGCATTTTCGGGGCAGGCAATAAGCAAGCGTCTGTTTGCAGGCCATCAGGTAGGCATCGATCGGCAGCCTGTGTAGCGATAGCCGTTGGTTTCCAGTTCAACATAACGAGTCTAAACTGCTACAGCAGCTAGCTCAATAGCAAGAAGCCCACATCCAAGATCCTGCATGCTACCCAAGTGCTAACCCAAGTACAGGCAGGATCGATCATTTTTCTTTATTTCGAAGCTCATCCCGGTCGCTGCTGCTATAGCTTAAAAAGGCTGAGACCACGACTGATTGATGCTGTGCATTCCGAGAGCTCGCTTCTCTCTCGGACCCTGCCGACTTTCTCCTATCGTCGGCGCAGAGGATTTGTCCGTGTGTATAGTCTAACCATGATGGATTTATCCCTATCCTCAAGTGGCGTGAGGTGTGTGTGTGTGTGTGAGCACCTTGCATGCAGCCGAGGGTTTGGCGCCACCCTGGTCGCTCTCCAGCAATATTGGTTGCCTCTTTGTCCACCTCCTTTTTTCCTGAACCGCGCGCTTTTTTTTGTCTGATGTATGAATACTTCTACTGCAGGGATATTTTTTTTCTGGCAAGAAATAGCAGAATCCCCTCGGGAGTGCTTCAATGACGCGAATATCCGGGGTTCGCCATGGGCAAGATGAACACAACGATGAGCATGGGAAAATCGAAACTGTGATGCTACATCAATAGTGCAGTGGAAGAGTAACCATTGCTTTTGTCTCCAGAATGCCTCAACACCTCACTATTTCCCATCAATTTTGCTCGTTTTTGATGTACACACAGACGATCGAGTGAGCGGGGACACGGAAATCCGCTCGCCCACGTCCATCACCACGATGGCGCTCACGCTTATCATGCACCCAGGGGCCCACCTGACGGTCCGAGCCCCAACGGTGTCCGTGGCATGGACTGAGGAAAGGGTACTTGAGCGTGAAGAAGAATACCGTCCGTTGCAATGGTACGGGAAGATTCAGATACATACCCGTCCCATTGGATGGTGGTTTTAAGGTAGTAGATTTGAGTTCCGATCTTTCGCTCTTAAGCATTTTTTATTGTTTTAGGTGATGGAGACGCTGTACTGTACGTAGGAGCCCAATAAAAGTGGGGGTGAACATCTACATTTTTTGCATCGACCTTAACTAACTAATCGGATGACCAATGACAATACGTCAGTGTAGTCTCCGTGCGGCTGTCTCCCGCCCCTCCTCTTGGCGGTTACTGGAATACGAAAAAATAAATCGTCCGCGCCCCGTTTGCTCAAACAAATACGAATCTCCTTTGACAGGCTATGCGGGACCACCCCGTGCTATTGGTGCTGGGCTCCATCGACTTTCAGGTCACCTCGTGGCTTGAGCATCCGCTTGACGGCACTGTGGTGACTAGCACATACAGCGAATCGCACGCCTCGACCAAGTTTTCGGCGTCATGTATTAGGTACTCCGCCTTAGTCTAGGTTCCTACCTCCTCTAACGATGACGTGCTTTAATGTTGAGTAAGCATGAAGACTGGGATAAAACCCGATGGAGCCGGCCAGGCCGACTGGAATTGGCGCTGTGAGGTTGTGTTTTTCAATGCGAAATGCGCTGGACGATTCGTTATCAAGACACACAACGCGTTAATCAGCTTGAGTGCTCTTACGTGACAAACATCAACAACGTCAATTCTGCTGATTGCTGCTGCTGCTGCTGCTGCTGCTGCTGCTGCTGCTGCTGCTGTGGTTTGGTGTTCTCACACACATAAATAGCTGGACGAGCACAACATCGTGTGGGTCGGAGATCAGGCCTCAGTGGTTTCCGACCACTCCATCGCATTCACGGCCAGATCTGTCGTTGTGTCGTCAGCCGACAAGGTACATGCGCATAATTTTCTTGAGTCTACTCATGGTGAGACGCATGTCGGTTGCGTTTTGGAGTAATCCATGTAGCTCGCTGGGCCGGCGGGAATTAGCCCCGTGAGGTTGTCTATTTTTATTGAGAAGTGCGCTGGACGTTTCGTCATCGAGACACTAATCTTGGGTTCTCTTACGTGACGAACATCAACGACAACGTCGTTGAGGTCTGCTGATGCTGATGCTGCTGTGGATTTGGTGTTCTCACATGCACAGATGGACCAACGCGGTGCGGGGTGGCTTAGAACTCAAGGCTCAGTCCTTTCGGGCAATAACAAGATCACATAGACTACATGGCCGACTCCGTTGTTGTGTCAGCTGATAAAATACATGCACATCAATAATTACATATGTGCATGATTCTTATCAGCTGACACAACAACGGACTTGGCCGTGGCCGTGTATGTGACCATGTTGTTGCTCGACAGGACTAGGCCCTGGCCTCCGACCCACACGACACCGCGTTCGTCCATCTGTGCATGTGAGAACACCACAGCCATAGCAGCAGCAACGGCAACAGGAGCTGCAGCAGCAGACGTCAGCGACATGGTGGGACGCACATACCTGTCGGTTGTATTTCGGGAGTAGGGTCCCACTTCTCAGGCGCAAGAACACAGAGGCAGATTAGGTCTTGGTGTTGCAAGCATGCCATAGTGCAAGAGGACTTTCCTTCATCTTTTTTTCTCTCTTGAAACGATTCAGGCCATTTGAGCGTCTAGAAGAAGCTCGACTCTCTCATTGGTACTGTTATTTTTGTTCAAGAACATACATGTTGGCAAATATTGGGTGCGGAATAGCAGGTGGCCACGCGGCCTTGGATAACCGTGTTCTCTTTGAATCCTATCCACGTTTCAAGGCCGCTTGTTGTGGGAGTGTTATTGACAATACAGTGCACTGACTGGCCTCCCCATGTCCCCTCTCTCGCTGCCGCGGTCTCCCGCCCATGTTCCGCGCGCATCATAATAACAACAGCACGTGGCCGACCCCGCTGTTTCGTTCAAAGAACCCTCCTTCCACAAGTCCGACCCTGCGCCGACCTCCACTGCTGCCGACCCGAACGCTGGTGATGGCGACAAGAACGTCCCGGCTCATGATGCCGTCCCCACCTCCACGGTCACGTCCTCTGTTCGTTCGCCATCTGAGAGCACTTCGTCGGATCGCGCGAAAGCTGACGGAAAAAAACGGCGGCTATGCTCATGATCGCCGAGCTAGTGCACAGGGCCGGCGACAACCCCAGTGCGGGCGACGTGACGGAGAGGGCCCGCGAGCGTCATAATCTTCGCGCCTCGGTCCACAACGGCGGCAAGATCGAGACCAAGGGTGATGACGAAGGCAAGCATACTTCGCCTATTCCTGAATCTATCTCGGGGGTCGCAGCAGAGAACCAAGCCCAGATGCAGCAGGAGGATCAACAGAACGAGAGGGACCCCGAGAGCGACGGTAGTGACGACGGGAACAACAGCAGCAGCAGTAGCAGTAGCAGCAACAGCAGCCACAACGGCAACAGTAGCAGCAACAGCAAATGTAACGGCAAGAGAGGACCTACGTACTCACCCGACGCGTTCGAGTTTCACCCGGACTTCGTTATGCGTGTCGGAGACTTCCTGCACGGGAGACTTCCGAACCCCGCCAAGACGACCATGGTGTATGCCACGTCCATTGACGGCTCCGTCGTGCACGCCACGACCACCGGAACGCCGCCGGGGGCCGGACCATTGACCCGGTGTCGCTGACGAGGCGGACCCTGCTAGAGGCCAACCCGCGATGCGTGTCGAAGGTCGAGGAGCTCCGAGCTGAAGTCATGGATGAGAGGGACGAGGCGGAAAAGGAGGCGGTTGAGGGCCGGGGTCTTACGAAGTCGAAGATGGTCACCGTCTTGGGCTTTTTGCCCTTCGGAAAGCACGGCTTCCGCCGGCGACGAGCGAGGGAGCACGTGGCTGCGCACTTGGGGGAGGCGACGCTCTCCGTCACGAACAAGGGAGACCTGGTACGTTGGGCGGCGGCAAGACTTGTAGCTGTGGTAGCAGGATGCGAATCGTGCGAGATGATGTTTGCTGGCATTGTTCCTCAGGTCGTATTATGGTTAGATGCAAACGGGCGGTTTCTCTCGGTGCATCCGGCAAAACAAATTTTCCCATCCGCCCTCCCCCGCCTCGCTGTAAACTGGCTTGTACCCCTTCCCTTCGTCGGTGAGCTCCCCCTCACTACTTTTTTTTTGTCGGTAGAAGTCAATTATGGTGAGAGAAGAATCGCAGGCACACTGAGTCTCCCCACTTGACATTTACAGAAAGCCATGTCCCCTAACATAGCTCCCCCTCCTTTTCGCGCAACCGCTGCAATGTGTGTGCACCTGCGCAGGAGGTCTCCGTGGACGGATCCATCGTCCTTCGGAAATCCAGGCCTTCGTGGTTCGGGTTTCGCCAGAAGGACTCCACGTACGAGGTCCGTGTGACGGAGGACGGGGTTGCCGTGTCGCGAGGCGGCAAGTACGACTGGGGCATCCAGGCCCGGGAGCCTCTAGCGCAAGTCGTCCCAACCACCATTTGTTTTTTCGACAAGTACCCAAACGTTTGATTCTTTGGACGTCTGCTGAAGGTACTTGGAGTTTTCGGCCGATCAATGCAAGAGAGGCGCGTCTGTGCTGAGGGCCAAACAACTTTCTGCTGTTGTGTCGTCCTTGCGAGCCGAACAAGCAGCTTTTTGTAGATGCTGTGGGTGGGTTTGGGCAAGTTTGGGGTTACATTCCTATTTCCTGTATCAAGTGTGTTGAGGTCGTTGTTGCTCGTTCTGTTGCGTGGCGCGTCACGGTTGTGTATTGGACGAGTATCCGCTTACTCTCTTATGTATGTGCAGTAGCAGTTGCAGTAAATATAAGCGCCACCAGCGTTCATTTCGCTCGATTTCGTTGAGCGCCAGAACTTGGGTTGAGGAAATAAAGAGCGGTGGAGATTTGGTGCTGTTGTCTGGAGTGGCGGTAGGGTTGCCTTCCAAGTGCTCACGGCAGCCCCTCTTTTAGCTGTCCGCGCAAACATGCAGCATCACATATCACATGTTCGTTCACGGAGAACCTGCATTACATTTGCCCTGCGGGGGCGTGGGTTGTGGCTTGGTCGTGCCAAGTTGTGCCAAAGGCTATGACTCTTTATATACCCCGAGTCATTGTAGCCTTTGAGTTGTGCATTGAAGGTTGAAGGGGCTCGTCAAAACGAAACGTGTTCGCGCACATACCTGGACGATCATTTTCTGCAGCTAGCTGTGAAGCCCCCCGAATTCGCAGACGGGCCGCGCTCAACAAGCAAGCTCCCTGCTGTCTGTCTACGTCCCTCCCTTGTGTGAGAGAGGTGCAGCTACGGGGTTAGCACCTGAGAAAGCTTAGCTTCAGCCGAGCTCTCTCTCGACCCGCGTTGCAGCACTCCCGCAACAGCAGTCTTTGTTCGAAAAAGTGTGGTACAGCTCTGTCTTTGTTTTTCGAAAAGCAAACCGGAGACACGTCAAATCATGGCATGGTGGGCACCCAAGGGCTCTGCGGCTTCGGCAACGCCCGTGGACGTTGATGACGACAACGAAGCCGTCATCGATCTCACGTCCGATACGGAGGACTCGCCATCGCCTGCAGCAGCAGGAGCAGGAGCAGGAGCAGCATCAGCTTCCTCGAGCAACGCTGGCGTCGAGGTCCTGTCTCCCTGGGCCCTCAAGATGCAAGCGGTATGCATGCAAACGGCCGTGTGTTGTCATCATGCATGATGTCTTTGCACCATCTGACGACGCGCTTTCCAGCAGCGAGGGAGGGGCTCTGAATAGATATCCACCGCCGGCCTGCTTGGCCTGTAGAAGCGGCCTACAATATCCCCCAGTTCAATGATCGTCTGTCCACGCGAGACTGCACAACCTGTTTTTGTTCACCTCGCGCAAAAGCACAACGTGCCAGCAGTGATGTTGCCCATGTCTGCGTAAAGTCCGTTGTATGCACACGCCCGCCGTTGTTTCAAGGGGGATCAGTTTGTGCCAAGCCCTTGTACACGGCTATGACCACTGCTCTGCGGTCTTGAATAGTATTGCCCGTGGTCTCGTACGTGTTACCTCTTTCCTCGTAGGTCGCCGTGCAACAAGCCCCCTTTCGGCCACACCGGTAGAGAGAGGAGAAAGAACATGGCTTGTGATCCGAAATTTGAAATTTGAAATTCGTGTTCCTCTCATGAAATGCACCAATATTATGGGGGTTGTTTGAATTTGTAATTATTTGTTTTATGGGGGTTGTTTGATTTAATTAGTTGTTTTTGGGTTTGGGGAGTACATATCATGTACACGACAGCAGTTATAAATCGACTACAGCACACGCGTCCATGAAGCGTGTTTATTAATGGCAGCATGTAGTATGCATTGAAGCGGATTATCTGCAAGTAGCGTTGTAACACGGCGGTTGCAAACCAACAGAGCCTATCAGGCTACCACGTCTTAAGGCGTGCCGCAAGGCGTACTCAGCCGAGCCCGCTGCCGTGGGAGCGGAATATATTTGGGTCAGTTGGGGTCACGGGCAAAGTTTCAGCCCTTTTGGGCCTCATACAAGATCACTATTTATTTACATAGATCGCATGCAAGGCATGCATGTTTATGCCGCATGTGCCTGACTTGGACGAGGCATCACGCCGAAGACCTATCGCCGGCGCTCCTTCCTATCAGTAGTAGTTGCACTTTGGGGGTATCGTTGTCATGCTCGCAGGTGTTGTTCCTCAGCAGAGGTTCTAAGACACTACACAGCAGTCAGTAAAGGCACATGTCTACTCTGTACAACCCAAGAGAGAGTCATGCCATGGACCAATCGTGTTACAGCAGAGCTCCCTGTTTAGTGCCGGTATCTGCCCAGAGATTTTACTACATATACCGGACCCCAGCACCATTTAAAGTACAGAACAACTTGGTAAATCAGTGCGTGCCCGCCGGAAACACCGGCAATCGACACTAAACAGGGGCCTCTGCTGCTATGTATCACTGCTGTCGTGGTGCCAATTTGTAATTTTATCTATCGCCGTGTTGGGTGCCTGGGTCTGTGGTAGATGGCGCAGATTTCTTACACGACACCGCGCCATGCTTCGTTAGGGTTGCGTCGCACGTTGCGAGAGCCTGCTGCAGGTTGGGCCTGTTCGTTTTTTTTGTACGTGCTGCAGTGGTACCGTCTGCAATAGCTGCTGGAATGCCGTAGTAGCTGCTGTGCAGACAACAGCAACACAAACCTGTTAGTTGCGCATGTCTCTTCTGAAACACCATACAATCGTAGGGGAGAAATTGAGGGCACATGCACGTTGAGGGCACGACTTGGTATGTAGACGTTCACCGGTTACATATGCAGTGTTGGGTCGGCGTTGGGCATGGGGGATGTTCTGGTTTCGCAACAAGCCCTATCTACTAAATACTCAAAAGGTATACCATGGTACAAACAATGAAGTGCTTTTCTCGGACAAGCACACGACGCTCACGTACCGGTCATCCCAAAGCCATTCCATGGCACAACAATGAAGGGCGTTTCTCGGACAAGCACACGACTCGCACGTGTGCCAGTATTCTCAAAAGGTAATCCGTGGTATTACAATGAACTGCGTTTCTTGGGACAAGCACACGACTCGCACGTGGACCAGTAGTAATTCACCCTCAAGCCTTGCTATGCGTAAAACCCCGTCGGTCCAATCCCTTGTTCGCAGAAGAAGGAGGTGAAGAATGAGGGGCTGAAGAGGGCCGCCGAGGCCTCCGCCAAGGCCCAGCAGAGCGGCGAGGTCCAAGTCACGGACAAGCCGCCGGAGATGATAAACGAGGAGGTCGCCCGCCGCCCGGCCAAGCGCAGCAGGGGGGGAGACGAGGAAGACATGGAGGTGGTTGGCACGACCGGCACGGCGAAGCTGCCGCACAACCGCTTCGCCTGCACGGAGGTGAGGGTGTCTCGATAATGTAGGTACGCTGCGGTCGGTTCCCCCTTGGCAATGGCTGCTCTCTCAGCAGCACACTCGCCGTGGTTCGGGGTGCTGCTGCCGGAGTTCTCGCATTCGAGGCCGTTTTGGTCTCTGCTGGGTGGCTTCTGTAGTACCCGCACCGGTCCGAATGACGCGGCCGCCTTCCGTGGTGACAGGTCAACTCCCCCCCCCAAAAGGGTACACTCTGCACAATACTGCCGCGGAAGCCTTCCGTGGTGACGGGTCAACTCCCCCCCCAAAAAAGGGTACACCCTGCACAATTTCGGGTGCCCTACGACATAGGAAACCCACCACTCGCTCGATGATGATCCATCTTGTCGTGGTGTTCTTTTTTCTTCTTTTTTTCTGTCGGGTCGAGGAAGTAGACGCCCTATGTAAAAAGACGGCCTATGAGGACTTGAACAGCAATACAGCAGTAATACCGCA